>OX456527.1:125965070-126047570 GCA_949748255.1 Eustalomyia histrio
TAGAAAGGTTTAAACGGAATCTGGACTCACAAAAAGTTATTAAGGATGCGAATGTTATATATCTTAACTCCTGATTTAAAGAAAATCCGACCACATTTGGTCCTAGTCTTTGTATAAACTCACTTTCCCGGAATTTGCTTAAATGAATTGTGTCCACTTGTTGGAATATGACTCAAATCGTACCATGGCCCAGGGCATCTCATGTTTAGGCTGTAGCAACTATAATATTTTTACTTGTGTTATTTTGTTTTTTGTCCTTAAAGATGTGGATGTGATGAGTGTGTACGTATGTCATCTGAAGATTCACTACGCCATTCCTTATCCCGTGTAAATATGTACAAAGCCTTATCCAGTCCATCATTGATATGTTTAACATCACATGATCCCATATTAACAGCATTTCAATTATCCTGGGAATTAAGAACATTGGCTTTTACTGAACAGGTAAATAAATTAAAACTATTTCAAAAAAAATAACAAAATGTTCTTTAAAGTAGAAACTGTTGATATCTTTGGAGTGACTAAACATTATTTTACTTTAACAGGAATGTAAATCTGAATATATGACCTTAAGAGAACAATGTCAACAATTTGCTGTCGATATATTAGATCAAACAAGAACCTCTAATGAATTGGCCATCATTTTAAATTATGATCCAGATATGTCTACATATCAGCCAGGAGATCGTATGTCCTTACATCGACTAACCCAAGCCATAAATTATAAACAAAAAAAGGTAAGCAGTGTCCACTATAATTTACTTTAAAGCCTTAAAATTTTATATTTCCTCCTAACAGTTTGTAGCCCATTCCAATATACAACAATTATTATCGGCCATTTGGTATGAAGGTTTACCCGGTTTCAGGCGTAAAACTATGTTTCAAAAATTATTATGTATTTCAAAAGTGGCCGTTTTTTTTCCCATATATTGCATGATTTATATGATTGCTCCCAACTGTAAGACTGGTCTATTAATGCGTAAACCATTTATGAAATTTTTAATACATGCTTCGTCGTATTTATTCTTTTTGTGTAAGTAAAAATAAACCCTTAAATAAGTTATGTTTAGTTTCAAATTAAATATCACTCATACGCTTTATGATCCTTAATAACAACTAAAGTTTCACATCATTTAAACTTTAGAAAGTATTTACTTTTTTTATTTTTATTTTTACTAAAAAGAATGTATAGTATAACAAACTTTCTTGTTTAAGATTATTTCAACAAGAAATTATATTCACTTCCTTTTCATACTTTCCTAACAGTTGATTCATATATGTTGAAATGACATGATGACTCTACTAGATTTTTTTTTGTTTTAAAAAAACATTGCTTGCTTTTAAAACATTTGTGGACATTATCTAAACTTATAAACCAACTACACACTACTGCAACGTACAGAAGTATTAACCGAAACTATGGCAACAATCATTGGACAAGTAATAAGCAAAAAAATGTGAGCAAAGAACCGGAAGAATGTGTGTGTGTATCCAAACACACACGCACTTCTAAACTACTTATGACAACCACTAACAAACATGCATAAAAATGTCCTTGTACTTGACCAGAAAGCATACCATATCCTTTATCTCATAAACATACACACCATAGCGACCACAAATGTACTCATACTTTAAAATTTATTCTAAAAAGACTCATCATAGAGTATATACAAATGGAGCCACACAAACAATAAATTGTTTTATCCTTAAAGTCCCTTCAAATTGCTAAAACTCATGCTGCATATAATGATGGTATTGTCTCATACATGTAGTCTTTAAATGTTTTATATGTATGTATGTGTTATTCATGAACAATTGTCATTTATATAAGTGTGAGTGTGTTATTTTACTAGAAGATTACTAACTATAAACATTTTTATTATTTTTTTTTGGCTTTGTGTGAGTATGTGTATTAAATCCTTTTCTCTTTTGTTTTCTTCTCATTGTTGATGTTGCGCTTTTTTTTGGTCAACCAAATAGTTATTTTAATATTGGTCTCCCAACGTGCTGATGATGATGTTATACGTTTTCTGGGTACTGAACGCATGAAACAAGAATTAGCTGAAGAAAAACTGCGTCAACGTGGTCAAGGACCCACTAAACTGGAATTATTGGTTGTCCTGTATCTATGGGGTTTTGTATGGGAAGAGATACAGGAAATATTTAGTGTTGGCATGAAATGTTATCTGCGAAATATGTGGAATTTTATAGATTTTCTAAGAAATGGTTTATATCTTAGTGTCATATGTTTAAGGTAAGTGAAAATTTTAAGATTAAACTTGAATACAAAGTTTAAAAATAAACAAAAACTTAGGATTTTATTGTTTATGAAAATTTTTATAATTATTATCTACTGTTTTTTGGTTTGAAAATATTATATAGAGAACCCTAAGATATGCCTGCCAATTTAAAAATAATCAGGCCACATTTCGAATTAGTCTTCATGTAAACTTACCTGCTTGGTATGTAATTAAATGGACTTTTCCCCATTTTAATTCATATATTGCATTAAAAGTAGAAATATCTCTCTCAAGCAGGCTTTCCCAAATCTGAAATTTAAAGTATGTTTTCCATAGAGATACCTAAAATTTAAAATACGTGTTCCCTGGAATATGTGCTTTTTGTCTGATAAAGTGGGATTCAAAAGTGGAAATTCTCCCCTTTCCCCATAAAAGTCTAGCTTTGCCTAAAAACCTGAAATTTAATATATACGCATACTCCGCCTTTATCTTATAAGGTACTTTTTGGAAGTACCAAAAGTCTCACCCTGAATGGTCTGCCCATTCCGCTTTGGTTACAACTCAGAAATTTTAAAAATGTGTCTTCCTTGGGATAGTGGCTGTAATTAAAGTAAATGAAGATTTAATAAAAAAAAAATATATTAATTTACTGAAAATATACTCTGCAATTTCCAATAAGATCGTAGTAAGATAACGTGTACCATAAATTCATGAAAATGCTGTCATGGTTACTCCTGCCTTATGTAACATATTTCTTTAACCACATTATAACTTGCAGTAGTTTTCCTTTCAAATGGAAACACGCCAAAATTATCCCAATCCCAAACTCAGATTTCCGTCCAATAGCAATACTATGTTATCTCTCGAAAGTTTATGAAAAGATTGTTCACACCCAAAAAAGTAGATATATTAATGATATCGGTTTAATATCGCACAAGCAATCTGGTTTTCGTCCTAATCATAGCTGCGTGACAGCCCTGGTTGATGTATGTAAAAACATTAGGTGTGAAACAAAAAAGCTTTCAAAAGTTTTCGATACGTTTAACTACCATATCCTTTCTATGAAGCTTAGACGCTTTTTCAATTTTTCAACTACTTCCACTCAGCTTTCGTCCTCATACCTCATGAATTGTACGCAATTCGTATATGTAAATAATAAATCATCTCAATATTTGAATCTCGAGGTTCGATTTTTGGGTCCACTGCTATTTTCCATATATATTAACGACTTACCTGAATATCTTTCATATTGTGAGATGCACATGTACGCAGATGATGTACAACTCTACTTGAGCAGCCCTGTTCAATCTACAAAAGAAAATATTGATAAAATCAGCGCTGATTTTAATAGCTTATATCGGTGGGCAATAGCAAATTGGCTCTGTATTAATCCACGAAAATCTAAATGCTTGGTAATTCGTAAAAAAAACTTTAAGTCTAGTTTTCGAAAATGATATCGCCAATAATAATGAGAGAATTAACATTGTCCCGACAGCTAAAAATCTTGGTCTAATACTAAATACCCAGCAAAACCACACATTACCAAATAATGGGTAAAGTAATGTATAGCCATAGGGGCCGATGGATTACTTTACACCTTACTTCATTGATGAATTTTACTGGCGATGAGCCTCAAAGTAATGTTTATAACCATTACTTTAGAGGTGAAAATGTAAGGGGTTGCTTATATGGCTACGAGAATGGAAAAAGTAATGTCTCTAAAAATAGACTTTTTAAAAAGAGGAATTTTTATTAAAAAAAATTATTATAAATATTTTATTTAAATTATTTGTAATAAAAAATAATGTGGTCAAGATTGGAATCAAACCAGGGAAATCTGGTTGCCAGCCAAGAACTCTACCCACTGAGCTATCAACGAATATAGTATTTGATTGCTAGTGTTATCAAAACACATACATTACCTTTTGCTTACAAAAAAACACAAAGTAATGTATCTAAAAATAGATTTTAACAAATATTTTAATTATTTCTTTAAATTTATAAATCAACCCAATCTTTTACACCTTTAAAAATTAGATTGCTGCTAGACAAATCTTACCTGATTCCGGGGTTATTGTATGGTTGTGAACTTTTTCCAAATACCGACTCCGCAAGCAAATCTAAGCTTATCGGGGTGTATAATAGCATTGTTCGTTATGTTTTTGGTTAAACTTCAGCTTTCTCAAAGAAAATTTTTGGTGTTTCTTTTTTAAATCTTATGAAGATAAGAGTACTTCTCTTTTTACATAAGATCATCTATAAGCAAAAACTTTTATGCCTTTATAAAAAACTTTGTTTTGCTCAGTCTAAAAGGGGCAAAAAGATTATTTTACCAAGACATCATTGTCTAGTATCTGAGTGGCAATTCTATATATATGCAATTCGTCTCTGGAATATGCTTCCACAAAACCAACAACTTAACTGCAACGTTACTCATTTAAAAAAATTTGTTTATTTGAATTCCCACCAGAAGCTCTGGTCTGTTTTCAATACAACGAGCCGATATCCTTCGTTGCTAGTGTTATGTTTGGGTATTAGGATATAATTTAATATAAATAAAATAAAAACAAATAAATAAATTTTTTTTTAATCTTGCGCAAATTAAATTTTAGCTTTTAAAATATTTTACCTAATTGCAACCTATTTCTAAATATATTTCAACAATTGTCATTTTAATTATTTTTGCTTGGTAATTCCAAGTAGGATGTGCAAAATGTGACATTAATAAATAAATAAATAAATAAATAAATTATTCGAAAAAAGGCTTATACAGCGCTCCCTTAATCACACAGCCCACAATGCTGGAGCTAGCAACTTTAAATTTGGCATTAAGGTTCCTGAAATTTACAAAATTTTTTAGAGGAAGGAACAACAACGGAAAAATCTTTTTGACTAGAAGCTTTTTTTCACTTTTGAAAATATCCAATAGAAACTGTAAAAATCACCCATCACTTACCTTTGGAAATTTGTAGGCCGTTATTATGGTGTAGACATCCACTTATGCTGTGGAAATTTATTACGGAGAGAATCATATAGGGGAATATTGTCTCTATTAATGTTCTGCCCAATCCTCATCTGCTACAAATTTTAAATTTAAGAAATGTCTTCCCGGGACACACTTTGTTCAGAATTTGAAACTTCTTGAATTACTGCTATTTCATTAAAGAAAAGTCATTACGTTTAATTTTTAATCATTTATTATTTGAAAAGTTTTTAATATCGAATATATTTATTAGGAAAACCTTTCTGCTTTTATCCCCAGCAAAAATAAATGGAAGTGATTCTTAAAGAATTAATTTTTCATTGATTCCAAAGTATCGTTTTGTTCTGATTTTTCTCTTCTAAGGAAGTTCTTTTTCACAACTTATAAAAATGTGATTTTCAATGAAGTTAAACAGTTTTCAAATCTATGACGCTACAAAAAGTAAAAAGTTTACATATTGTATTAAAAATTGCAAGGATTTCGAATAGAGATAAATAAGGCCCGATTGCTGAATTTCCCGCTAAACTTTAACGAACAGTAAAACTCAAACTTTGTATAGGAAACAACAACAAATGTGTCAGTTAAATTCCCAGGTAGAAGCTAACGGGAGATTGTGAAAATGAGGCTAAGGCTCGATTACTGATGTCCTGTAGAAATCTAAATTACAAATTCAAAATTTATTTGGGAACATCAAAAGATTTCATTTTTCACTAAACCATAAGAAGGGCTTTAGATGCAATGAATAAGGATCATAAAAGAAAACTTCCAACCTATGACACCCCTATGTAAAAATCATTGGTTCCGATCCAAATTTTCACAACACCGGAATCAAAATCACTGCTTCTTTTGCTACTGGGTCATAGTTTATAAAGGTTTCTTACACTTTGATATTTGTTGACAGTGCACACAATATGCATAACGATGACCTATAAACGAGTATTTGAATATGTTGTTTGACGAAGAAGAAGAAGATTGTGTTATCTATGTAAACTATTGCTCTAATTAATTTTTCTCCTTTTTCAGACTATTTGCTTATATTCAACAAGCTCGTGAAATATCTAGAGATCCAAAAATGGCTTATGTGCCCCGTGAAAAATGGGATGATTTTGATCCTCAACTCATAGCAGAAGGTCTTTTTGCAGCTGCAAATATTTTCTCAGCTCTCAAATTAGTACATTTGTTTTCCATCAATCCTCATCTGGGACCATTGCAAATATCTTTAGGACGTATGGTCATTGATATTGTGAAATTCTTTTTCATCTACTCATTGGTATTATTTGCCTTTGCTTGTGGCTTAAATCAATTACTGTGGTATTTTGCTGATTTGGAAAAAAGAAAATGTTACATATTACCGGATGGTGAGGCTGATTGGTCTGGTCATTCGGATTCTTGCATGAAGTGGCGTAGATTTGGCAAGTAAGTTAACATAATAAAATTACAATGTTAACAATGATGATAATTGTCTTGACAAAAAAAAAAAAAAAAAACAATTGATTTAAATGATAATTTATGAGCATTAAACGGCCTTAAGATAAACTTGATGATATAACAAAATTTGTGGAAAAAAACAAAGTTAAATCATTTTTTTTTATTTATTTATATTAACAGCCTCTTTGAATCATCACAATCATTGTTTTGGGCCAGTTTTGGTATGGTGGGTTTGGATGACTTTGAATTAACTGGCATTAAATCGTACACACGTTTCTGGGGTCTGCTCATGTTTGGCTCTTACAGTGTCATCAATGTGATTGTATTGTTAAATCTTCTTATAGCTATGATGTCCAATTCGTATGCAATGATTGATGTAAGTTCAATGGAATATCAAATTAGTACTAGTATAAATTATAAATAAAATTCCAAGGAATTTATGTTGGAGATAAAGCTCATTTGGTAATAATGTTACATTTATATGAAAATGTTGCATATTTTTAGTTACATTCTGATACTGAATGGAAATTTGCACGTACCAAATTGTGGATGAGCTATTTTGAGGATACCAGTACTTTGCCACCACCATTTAATATCTTACCCTCTGTCAAGTGGCTAATTAGAGTATTTAGAAAATCCAGCAAAGAGATTGATCGTAAACGTTCTAAGGTAATGCAATTTTCTTTTATATATTATATGCAGATATTTTAAATTCTAATTCATTTTTGTTGTCTTTTCCATTAACCTTAACAGAAACGTCTGGCTAAGGAACAAGACAATGTTTATGACAACATAATGCGTTCCTTGGTTTGGCGTTACATTTCTGCACAACATCGCAAGTTTGAAGATAATCCAGTGACAGAGGATGACATCAATGAAGTAAAAAGTGACATATCAACAATGCGTTATGAAATGTTGGAAATTTTTGAAAATAGTGGTATGGATGTGTCGTCAGCAGCTAAGAAAGAGAAACGTAAGTTAAACTAATTCATACATATAACGCAAATTTTATAATAATATTTTTAAGGCATTCTAAACTGCAAATACAATGTTTCGATTTTTATAAAATTTGTATTAAAATCAATAATTAAAAAAAAAATTATGCCATCTGGTATTAGATTCATAAGCAGCAACACCCAAAACTTTCTGACAGAAATACGACCACTTGTTTAAAAATTAACCACCATTTTGAATTCCAAGACGTATAAAGTAAAAATCTTAAAACCAATTCTGAATCATTTCAAATTCATCCGCCTTATCAAATCTTTCTTTTTGAATTCTAAAAATCTGATACCAAATTAAAATTAAGCGACCCCAAAAACTTCCAAGTAACAATTTTCGACTCTGAACGCAGTATCTCCACCAGCTTCTCCATATTTAATTCACCATTATTACCTCTTGAGCTGCTTGGCTCTTGAGCTGCTTGGCTCTTGAAAGTAGAAATACTCACCTGCATATTAGGCTAACATACAAATGGCCGCCGCCACTGTTGATTGTCATTTGAGCCCTTTTTATGGCATTTTCTTTCACTTTGGCCAAAACTTCCGGCGATAGGTCCTCACATTCTTGACGGATATTGTCTTTAAGAGCTGCAAGAGTCTAAGGCTTGTTGACATAAACCCGCGACTTCAAAAAGCCCCACAAAAAGAAGTCTGGAGCGGTCAAATCAGGCGATCTTGCTGGCCAGTGCAAATCGCCAAAACGGGAGATTAGGCGCCCGGGAAATGCATCCTTCAGCATATCGGTTGTCTTACGTGCAGTGTGTGACGTTGCACCGTCCTGTTGGAACCACATGTTTTCCAATCCCAATTCATCAAGTTGCGGCAAAAAGAACTCGTTGATCATTGCTCTGTAGCGCTCACCATCACAGTAACCGTTTGGCCCGCGACGTCTTCGAAGAAAAGAGGTCCGATGACTCCTCCAGCGAAAACAGCACACCATACAGTGACTTTGAGCGGGTGTAATGGCTTTTCGTGGGTTTCACGCGGATTTTCAGTGCCCCAGAAGCGTAAATTTTGCTTATTTTTGATGAAAATCATCTTCATTATTACTCAAATAAATAGTCACCAATATTCCGCGTTCTGGAGCAGTGTAGCGTAACATTGTTTATTAACGTGTATTTCGCATATGTTTACTACACAAATGTCAAAACACAACTGACATTAGGGGCCAATCGCAAAATTTATAGCATTTTCTGATAGAAGGATTACTTTTGCGCCAGCTTGTATAACTACAATCAATCAAAATCAACGCTAAAGTCAGCTCGTTGATCGCGCTGAAAACTTTCCTTTTTTTTAAACGGGCCATTAAGAATAACAAAATAAAAAGCAATCATATTTTTCTCCATAATTCTGTTTTCCCTTTATTACTTAACACAACACTGTTCTTTCCCTTTAGCATGTCGTGCCAAAAAGGCTAAAGTTTGGGAACGTCAATTAATGAAGGGCTTCCAGGTGGCACCCTGTCAGAATGTCAATGATGACAAATCAAATGGCAACATCAATGGTGAATGTGATATAAATGAAATTAAAATTGAAAAAGAACCCTCAAGAATAGAAAAAGAAACACCTATACAAAGATTCCAAAGAGTAGCTAGACTAGTGGCTCAACAATCAGCCTCCCACAAGTGGACCGTGGTGTTGCAAGGAACACTGAAAAATTCGCAAATTGGAAGATGTTCCAAAGAAAGTGCTACAAGTTTACAACATTTAGGCAAAGCCATAGAGGAAGCTAAAAAGTAAGTAAATTTGAAACGATAAAGATAACTTTCTGAAAAAAAAAAATGTTTCACTTTTAGACTAATTTCCCAAGCACCTTCCATGGTTTCTGGCAGAGAATCTCCAATAGGAGTAGAATTTGAAGATGAAAAAACTGCTACTTTATTAGCATTATTAAATCAAATTAGTGAGGAGCTACAGGATGCTACAGCCAAAACACCGTACAACAAGTTTAGTGTAGATGAAGTAAAACGTAAATTTTTACAACAAAATAATAAACCACCAATGGCTAAAGAAATTAAACCCATTATCAAGGAATATGGTGTTAATTCACCAGCCTCCATTAATCAGGGCAAAACAGTAACCGCCAGATCACAAACTCTGCCAGCAATTCAAACAGCTAAAACATCAGGAAATAAACCTCCACAAAGTAAAAGCCATTATGAGCTAAAACCAAATGAATTATTGCTAACAGCCAACCAATTGGGTAAAACAATGAAGAAAGCTGCTCCATCTGCTCCTAAATCAATTCCAAGTCTCAATACTCCATTTGCAGTGGAACTGGGTAAAGCTGGACGAAAGGCTGGTTATGTTAAATCACAATATCCTCCATCTTATAATAATGCACCAGCAAATTATGATTTCACTGTAGTAGATTTGAAAGATGACAACGATATGATGGATGATGTTTCACAATTTAGTTCAGATGCTTATTATAGTCCAAGTCGTGATTATAAAGCAAAAAAATAGAAAATTTACCACTTATACTAAATACTTACATATTTAGGAAACTAACATTTTGTGATACTTTTATGGATTGGAAATAAATTTTTGAAACAATTTTAATGCAGGAAATATACAAATTAAAATAATAAAGAATATTAAAAATTTTATGGAAATTAATGCTCACATTTATTGCAGTATAAAACAAAAAGAACATATTTGAAGCACAGCCGCGAATAACGTTGTAAGCGACAAAATTGAAATTGTTAAGAAATCGAAAAAAACGTTTTAGAACTTGTAGGTGTGAGATACACTGACTGACTTCTTTAGATTGCATTTTGATAACGAAATCCTGCATAATTTTGACTAATTTCAATTTTAAGAGAGTTATTCTAACGGTAATCTGGGGGAAAAAACAGGTTTTGTAAAAATTGTCGCTTAAAACGTTATTCGCGGCTCCGCTTCATTTAATATTACAAATTTATTAATTAAATATATTTTAGGTTTAGGCTGGATTACTGAGTGGCTAGTTAAAATTTAAACAACAATTTATATGGAAAACAACAACAATTGGGTAAGTTAAAGCCCCCAGTAAAATGAGGTTTAGAAAATAAAGCATGTTACCCAATAATCTGACAATTTTAATATCCTTTTTGCTTGCTTTGTTTTGTAAAGATTAAAAAGAAAATTTCCAAATTATTGTGTTATTTAAAATTCAAAAATTTATAAAATTGAACTTAACACATATTTATGTTAGTCATGCCCTTGGTCTTGTGCAAATAAATACACAAACCAAACCAATAAAGGAATTCTTATAAAACACATTTTGTTATACACATACATATTATTTCAATCATGATAAGTGAAAATCAAATAAAAGACAAAGAAAAAAAAACAACAAAAATATAAATCCTTAAATATCCTTTGCAAATGATATCCAAATATGTATATATGCAAACAAAAATCGAAACAAATAAACAAACAAATACTGTAATAATAAGGATATTGCAAATGTATTGGAATGAAAATCAAAATCAGTAACATATCTTTAAATTTTATTACTGTCTGTCTGTCTTGTCTTGTCTTGTCTTGGCTTTGTTTCTTCTATTAGTTGTGTAAATAAACAAATCGCATTTAACCATTAACAATTTCCCACTACTAAAGAAATTTCTTAAGTTGTTAACAAATGAATACAAATATATATTTTCCCTTTTTTCCGTTTTTGTTTTGTGGCAAATATCTATAGGAAAATCATGAAGGATTTTTCAGCCAACACAAAAACTTATATATTAGAAGAGAATATTTAAGACATTATTAGAGATAAGATATATAAACAAAAACATACAAATAGATACAATAGCATATTATGTAGCTATTTATTTAACAAATCAAGTCATTTTAATGTTAAAGGGACTTAATTTAATAAGATTTAGGAGATGATTTAAATTTAAAACAATAAATATTGTATATAAATAATAGTACTGCAAATAAATTGTCGGCTTTTCCAGAAACGATATTAACAATTTAGGTGGTATTTTAGTTTTTAAGCTTAAATACAATTTTTTATTACATTTTATGCCAAATTTTATTGTCGACATAAACAATTTCACTTTGAATTCCAACATGGTCTTAGTCGTGGTTTTTTTAACATTATCATAAACAAAAATGGTACATCAATACGTATGAGTGATAATTAAACAAATTATTACTCATACGCAACCTGGATAACTATACAATTTGGTTGCTGAACATCTCATTGTTCTACATATATAAACCCATTTCATACTTTAAAACAATTAAAAAGAAAAAACATAATATTTTCCACAATTTAAAGTTGAAAATATTAATATTAATGTTAAAAATAGCAGTAAATTTGGCAAATAATTTACGTAATTATTGTATTGATTCTAATAAATCAACAGTTTAATGCATTCATGAAATATTTGCTACAAAGTTACAAGTGTAGCATCTAGATGTGTAAGATACTATAACTGTTTGTACACTCAGAATATTATGTAGTTAACTGTTTGTAGTTTAACAAAAAAAAGTTTTCCGTTTCATTTAAAAATAAAGGAACATGCATTTATTTTTCAAAGAAATATCTATATTAAATGTTTTATATATTCATTCGAAATAATTTACTGTCATTTAGCATTTTTTTCCAGTTTCATTTATTTTTTTCATTTGTTTGAAATTTAATAAAAATTTACCCACAAAACGGAAACTTGTGGTTTATTTGTGTCCGTAACAGTTATAACAAATTTAAACAGCAAGTCTGTTTCAAGAAAAAAAAATATTCAAAAAATTTCAATTTGTTTTTTTATTTAAATTGGTTGTATGTATACAAAATTTTTCAATACAAATTTCAAGAAATTCATAAACACACATACATACACAAACACATTCACACAAAAAGTGTCTATAGCTATGAATACATACATTTTGTATTGTACGAGTATATTAAAAAAAAAAAATACAAAAAGAAAAACAATTTCAAATAAATGAAAAAAAAAAACATTTATTATTTATTTATTATTTATATTAATCATATAATTACAAATAATATCCTAATACCCTAACCGAGCACTAGCAACAAAGGCTATCGGCTCGTTGTAGCGAAAACAGACCAGATCCTGTAGTGGGAATTGAACCCACGACCCCCGCACTGATAAGCTAGCACGCTACCAAGTAGCTTACCGGGGCGCTCAAAGAAAAAAAACTTTTATTTTTAAGGATTGTTAGGTAAAATTTCGACATTTATTATAACTGATTATATCATTTGTTTTTTACGGATGTGTCAGTTGATTAATCAACATTTAGAAATAAATAACAAATGGCATTTAATTTAAATAAAAATTAAGTAGACCGGTTTTTAAATGAAATATTATTTCTTTTAAATGATATTTTCAGTAATTTTTAGTTTTAACTTACAAAATATTTTAAGTGTAGTCCACAATGGTCGAATGAAATTATTTTGTCTTGGGAGTTCCTTTTTTTGCATAAAAACACAAATTTAATGTGTTACAAAAATTAAAAAAAAAAAAATATCAATGGAAATATTAAAATTTAAACTTAAACTTTAAAATAACTGGAATACCAAAAGTAATACATTTTACCAATCAATTTATTAACACATCATATTATATAAAATATCATATTCAATTGATAATATTTTATAACATAATATTGAATTCTATACATACTCATGAACAAAAAGAATAATGTTCTTACATAAAAGGTATGGCAAGAAAATACAAAGAAAACTTTCTAAAAATTACCCATATAAATTGCTTAAACATTTCATTATTTATGCCAACAGTGATAGTAGTGTGGATATGAAGAGATATAATAGATATATAAAATATCATATTACAATTCATAAAACGTGCATTAAAACCAAAAAATTTTACTAACATAACAAAAATATTCTCTATAATATTCTATTTACCTCCCCTGTGGAAAATATTCTTAAGATATCTTCCAAAAGCCTGATATATTTTCTAAGCATCAGAAAGACCTCTTTAACCAATTTCCAACTGGGTTACTTCATGGAAGTTTTCTGTGTTCTTATGATTTTCGTTCAAAACAAAAAAAAAAATAAAATATCATCAATCAATAAATGTTTATAAAATTTTATAGAAAGCTATCCCATAATAAAGACATGACTTTACACATTTTTATTTAAAATTCTATATAATACAAATTTATATTGACCTTTTACTATTAGATAGATATTTAGATACTTACTTACCCATTCTACTCTCTTCTGCTATTCATCTATGTATCAAAACCTTCAATACATCCTCTTGTTATAAAGGATATTAACTTTTTCTAAATGGTCATATTTGTTTATTCTTAAAGTCATCCAAATTCAAACAAAAAAGAAAGCAAAAATTTATATATATCAAAGTACTAGTAAAGACAATAACTATGTTACGGTATCATAAAAATATCAAATTTGTGTTATTTAATGAATTTTCGAAAAATGTTGAAAAAAATGTGTTATATTAAAAATTGTTTTGCTTAAAAATGTGTATATAGGAAATATAATAGTTTAGCTTGGTATACCGGATTTGTAGTTTAAACATTTGGGGAAAGTTGACTATTTAAAACTGAATATCAAATAATTTGTTAAATTTTATGACATGGGAATAGAAATATAAAATTTCATTAATTTTAGAATATTTATGTATAGTATGCTCATTTTGTTATATTCCCCACAAATGTATCAGGTATCGTATGTGGGTATAATATTTAAATCAAATTATTGCTTAACAGATTTTTTTTTCATCTAAAAGATATGCTGATAATCGCAGGAAAAAATTAATAAACCAGGGCAATCTTCCAATTGGCTGCCTTAAAGCCCTTTTGGAATTTTCGCCAGGAAATTGGAAAATTGCGAAAAATAGCGAAGAAGTCTTCTCGGCCTGCCCAAATCGCTTTGGCTAGAAATCTGGAATCGAAAATATGTTTTACCGGGGATTTACCGACAAAAATTTTTTTTTGCAATAACCAACAGTATTCCGGTAAATATAGGGATAAACATGGACAAAGCACAATCGTTGCAGCTAGGAAATTGAAATTTGGAATGTAGGTTTTTTCTCCTATGTAAACATCCAAAGTGCTGGAATTTTTGAAAATTTGTGGGGATAAGCACATAAAGAGGTGAAATCTTTAAATTAGTATCCGGTTTTTAAAAATGAAGCTGTCTGAATTTTTTTTTTTTATAATTTTATTATAAATTTAAATTTCCAGGCTATTTTTTGAAGATGTGTGATTGTGATTTCGACAGACTCGCGTAATAACAACTTATAAAAAATTTTAATTAAAAAGTTATAAGTTAAAGAATACAAAAATTAATATTTCCAATTATGTATAAGACATAATAATTGCTGACTTTTTAAGAGCTTTAGGATTTTATTAAAAAAATACACATAAATTTTAGAGAAATGTATGAAATCTTTATTTGAGTCGATAGAACGGTCTATATAATTCAAAGTTTAAAGATGATTTCATGTAATTGTTGACAAGATTTAAACTAAACCTAAACTTAATATTTACGACAATTTTTTAATATTAAAATCAAGATAAAACAAAGTGGGAACACTTGGAAAAAAAGTTCATTTTATTTCTACAACAGTTTCATTGACCCACCGAAGTAAAATAAAACAACAAAGCTATGAACTAAAAAGCTTCAATAATTCCGCCAACTCTTCATCAGATGGTGGGCAATAACTTTTCCAAGAATTAACATCTCGTGTTCTTTATCTTTCACCACCTTTCATCTTTTCTCTATCCCCTTCCAATGATTGGAAATGGCTTTTATTTCGGAAACTGAGAAAATATGACTATCAATTCGATGTTAATGTTATTTATTTAAAAATATGCCATTTTTGAGGACTTTGAACTTCGAGAGATATTTTAAAACTAACAAATGTTATGATCGGGCGCGGGAATATATTATTAATGTTTCATTTGATACATAATAAGAAACAAATTCAAAGTAGCCAACAAAAATAAAAAACCTTATAAAAAAAAAACATCTATTTCCTTTATGTTGAAAAATGAGATTTAACACAAACGTGCAATCCTCCGCTCACTATATATTTACATTAAATTTCCATTTAAAATTTTCTTTATATATATTGTTTACATTCATTTTTTTGTTATACATTTCCTTTTTATATCCGGAAGTATCAAAAGCAATAAAAATTGGCGTTACCCAATCTAAATACATACAAAAAACCTAAAATCTTAACTTTAAATTCTTAAGGGATTTATTAAGACAACACCTACTCTTGTCCTACTACACGTACTTTCGTTGATTTTTAGTATTTGTTTTTCATGTTTTCTTTTATATACAAATTGAATTTGTTTTTCTAAACATGTTTAAACATGCTTATAGGCTACTAAAGATGTCATCAATAGCTTCATTATAAACAACAAATATATGCATATTTAAGGGAATAGAAGAAAATAAAATAAGTACAACATTATTTATGGGCCCAAAAGCTATAAACTGTTTTTACGAGTTCATTTAATGTAAAAAAAAGAAACAGGAAAAAACTGAAAGAGAAACAAATTTAATAAAACCCATATTCTTTAATTTAATTTATTTGTTCTGTCCAAGAATATAAATAAATCTATTAAGTTTTTGAGGATTAGCATAAAATTTCACATAAATAAAAATATTTTATTGTTATTCTTTAATAATTTCGATATTTATGTCATCAGCATAAACAAATCATCTGT
The DNA here is from genome assembly GCA_949748255.1 of Eustalomyia histrio. Taxonomy (NCBI): domain Eukaryota; kingdom Metazoa; phylum Arthropoda; class Insecta; order Diptera; family Anthomyiidae; genus Eustalomyia; species Eustalomyia histrio. The sequence goes on from OX456527.1 coordinate 125,981,417, forward strand.
TTTATTTCTGAAAATTGATAATTTTAATTTAAGTTATTCTATTATTTGTTCATCGTTAGGCTTGAGATAAACTACGTATGTTCAGAAATAAAATACTAAATATTATACTCAAATGAAAGAAAATACTAAGGGCATCCAATAAAACCACTTTTCACTGGGATAATTATGATTATGGAGGATCGATTTTGAAATTTTGTATGCATTTTAATGCAAAATCCATAGTTAATCTCAGAATTTAGCACAGATTTATGCACTGCTAAATAGTCCTTTAAATACCCTTTCATTTCAGCATGATATTGCGTGAAAACAAAATTTTCCATTTACCTAAGAGGGGGTAGGTACCTAGAGGAGGGGCAGGTTCCTTGGGGCGGGCAGGTACCTAGGGTGGTTAGGTACCTAGGGGGAGGGGCCAGGTGTTTAAGCAATACAAAGAGCATCCAATAAAACTACTTTTCACTGCGAAATTCCTTGTAGTTTTTGAGATATTCATGATTAGGCAGGATCGATGGAGTTTTTAATGCATTTTAATGCAAAATCCATACTAAATCTCAGAATTTCTCAGAGATTTATGTACTGCTAAATAGCTCTTTAAATTCCCTTTCATTTGAGTATAATAATGCATAATATTGAGTGAAAAAAATTTTTTAGATTTTTTGCAAAAAAGGATGATGTATACACTGTCATTTTTGCCAAAAATGGAAAATTTTTGTTTCACTCAATATTATACTCAAATGAAAGGAAATATTAAGGGCATCAAATAAAACTAGTTTTCACTGCGAAAGTCCTCTTAGTTCCTGAGAAAATGATGATTATGGAGGATCGATTATTTAATATTTTAATGCATTTTGATAAAAAATCCATACTAAATCTCAGAATTTCTCAGAGATTTATGTACTGCTAAATAGCTCTTTAAATTCCCTTTCATTTGAGTATAATAATGTATAATATTGAGTGAAAAAAATTTTTTAGATTTTTTGCAAAAAAGGATGATGTATACACTGTCATTTTTGCCAAAAAATGGAAAATTTTTGTTTCACTCAATATTATACTCAAATGAAAGGAAATATTAAGGGCATCAAATAAAACTAGTTTTCACTGCGAAAGTCCTCTTAGTTCCTGAGAAAATTATGATTATGGAGGATCGATTATTTAATATTTTAATGCATTTTGATGCAAAATCCATACTAAATCTCAGAATTTCTCAGAGATTTATGTACTGCTAAATAGCTCTTTAAATTCCCTTTCATTTGAGTATAATAATGTATAATATTGAGTGAAAAAAATTTTTTAGATTTTTTGCAAAAAGGATGATGTATACACTGTCATTTTTGCCAAAAAATGGAAAATTTTTGTTTCACTCAATATTATACTCAAATGAAAGGAAATATTAAGGGCATCAAATAAAACTAGTTTTCACTGCGAAAGTCCTCTTAGTTCCTGAGAAAATGATGATTATGGAGGATCGATTATTTAATATTTTAATGCATTTTGATGCAAAATCCATACTAAATCTCAGAATTTCTCAGAGATTTATGTACTGCTAAATAGCTCTTTAAATTCCCTTTCATTTGAGTATAATAATGTATAATATTGAGTGAAAAAAATTTTTTAGATTTTTTGCAAAAAAGGATGATGTATACACTGTCATTTTTGCCAAAAAAATGGAAAATTTTCGTTTCACTCAATATTATACTCAAATGAAAGGAAATATTAAGGGCATCAAATAAAACTAGTTTTCACTGCGAAAGTCCTCTTAGTTCCTGAGAAAATGATGATTATGGAGGATCGATTATTTAATATTTTAATGCATTTTGATGCAAAATCCATACTAAATCTCAGAATTTCTCAGAGATTTATGTACTGCTAAATAGCTCTTTAAATTCCCTTTCATTTGAGTATAATAATGTATAATATTGAGTGAAAAAAATTTTTTAGATTTTTTGCGAAAAAGGATGATGTATACACTGTCATTTTTGCCAAAAAATGGAAAATTTTTGTTTCACTCAATATTATACTCAAATGAAAGGAAATATTAAGGGCATCAAATATAATATTGAGTGAAACAAAAATTTTCCATTTTTTGGCAAAAATGACAGTGTTATACATCATCCTTTTTTGCCAAAAAATGGAAAATTTTTGTTTCACTCAATATTATACTCAAATGAATGGAAATATTAAGGGCATCAAATAAAACTAGTTTTCACTGCGAAAGTCCTCTTAGTTCCTGAGAAAATGATGATTATGGAGGATCGATTATTTAATATTTTAATGCATTTTGATGCAAAATCCATACTAAATCTCAGAATTTCTCAGAGATTTATGTACTGCTAAATAGCTCTTTAAATTCCCTTTCATTTGAGTATAATAATGTATAATATTGAGTGAAAAAAATTTTTTCGATTTTTTGCAAAAAAGGATGATGTATACACTGTCATTTTTGCCAAAAAATGGAAAATTTTTGTTTCACTCAATATTATACTCAAATGAAAGGAAATATTAAGGGCATCAAATAAAACTAGTTTTCACTGCGAAAGTCCTCTTAGTTCCTGAGAAAATTATGATTATGGAGGATCGATTATTTAATATTTTAAAGCATTTTGATGCAAAATCCATACTAAATCTCAGAATTTCTCAGAGATTTATGTACTGCTAAATAGCTCTTTAAATTCCCTTTCATTTGAGTATAATAATGTATAATATTGAGGGAAAAAAATTTTTTCGATTTTTTGCATTGTCATTTTTGCCAAAAAATGGAAAATTTTTGTTTCACTCAATATTATACTCAAATGAAAGGAAATATTAAGGGCATCAAATAAAACTAGTTTTCACTGCGAAAGTCCTCTTAGTTCCTGAGAAAATTATGATTATGGAGGATCGATTATTTAATATTTTAAAGCATTTTGATGCAAAATCCATACTAAATCTCAGAATTTCTCAGAGATTTATGTACTGCTAAATAGCTCTTTAAATTCCCTTTCATTTGAGTATAATAATGTATAATATTGAGGGAAAAAAATTTTTTCGATTTTTTGCATTGTCATTTTTGCCAAAAAATGGAAAATTTTTGTTTCACTCAATATTATACTCAAATGAAAGGAAATATTAAGGGCATCAAATAAAACTAGTTTTCACTGCGAAAGTCCTCTTAGTTCCTGAGAAAATGATGATTATGGAGGATCGACTATTTTAATATTTTAATGCATTTTGATGCAAAATCCATACTAAATCTCAGAATTTCTCAGAGATTTATGTACTGCTAAATAGCTCTTTAAATTTCCTTTCATTTGAGTATAATAATGTATAATATTGAGTGAAAAAAATTTTTTAGATTTTTTGCAAAAAAGGATGATGTATACACTGTCATTTTTGCCAAAAAATGGAAAATATTTGTTTCACTCAATATTATACTCAAATGAAAGGAAATATTAAGGGCATCAAATAAAACTAGTTTTCACTGCGAAAGTCCTCTTAGTTCCTGAAAAAATGATGATTATGGAGGATCGATTATTTAATATTTTAATGCATTTTGATGCAAAATCCATACTAAATCTCAGAATTTCTCAGAGATTTATGTACTGCTAAATAGCTCTTTAAATTCCCTTTCATTTGAGTATAATAATGCATAATATTGAGTGAAAAAATTTTTTCGATTTTTTGCAAAAAGGATGATGTATACACTGTCATTTTTGCCAAAAAATGGAAAATTTTTGTTTCACTCAATATTATACTCAAATGAAAGGAAATATTAAGGGCATCAAATAAAACTAGTTTTCACTGCGAAAGTCCTCTTAGTTCCTGAGAAAATGATGATTATGAAGGATCGATTATTTAATATTTTAATGCATTTTGATGCAAAATCCATACTAAATCTCAGAATTTCTCAGAGATTTATGTACTGCTAAATAGCTCTTTAAATTTCCTTTCATTTGAGTATAATAATGTATAATATTGAGTGATTAAAATTTTTTAGATTTTTTGCAAAAAAGGATGATTATACACTGTCATTTTTGCCAAAAAATGAAAAATTTTTGTTTCACTCAATATTATACTCAAATGAAAGGAAATATTAAGGGCATCAAATAAAACTAGTTTTCACTGCGAAAGTCCTCTTAGTTCCTGAGAAAATGATGATTATGGAGGATCGATTATTTAATATTTTAATGCATTTTGATGCAAAATCCATACTAAATCTCAGAATTTCTCAGAGATTTATGTACTGCTAAATAGCTCTTTAAATTCCCTTTCATTTGAGTATAATAATGCATAATATTGAGTGAAAAAAATTTTTTCGATTTTTTGCAAAAAAGGATGATGTATACACTGTCATTTTTGCCAAAAAATGAAAAATTTTTGTTTCACTCAATATTATACTCAAATGAAAGGAAATATTAAGGGCATCAAATAAAACTAGTTTTCACTGCGAAAGTCCTCTTAGTTCCTGAGAAAATGATGATTATGGAGGATCGATTATTTAATATTTTAATGCATTTTGATGCAAAATCCATACTAAATCTCAGAATTTCTCAGAGATTTATGTACTGTTAAATAGCTCTTTAAATTCCCTTTCATTTGAGTATAATAATGTATAATATTGAGTGAAAAAAATTTTTTAGATTTTTTGCAAAAAAGGATGATGTATACACTGTCATTTTTGCCAAAAAATGAAAAATTTTTGTTTCACTCAATATTATTTTTTCGATTTTTTGCAAAAAAGGATGATGTATACACTGTCATTTTTGCCAAAAAATGGAAAATTTTTGTTTCACTCAATATTATACTCAAATGAAAGGAAATATTAAGGGCATCAAATAAAACTAGTTTTCACTGCGAAAGTCCTCTTAGTTCCTGAAAAAATGATGATTATGGAGGATCGATTATTTAATATTTTAATGCATTTTGATGCAAAATCCATACTAAATCTCAGAATTTCTCAGAGATTTATGTACTGTTAAATAGCTCTTTAAATTCCCTTTCATTTGAGTATAATAATGCATAATATTGAGTGAAAAAATTTTTTTCGATTTTTTGCAAAAAAGGATGATGTATACACTGTCATTTTTGCCAAAAAATGAAAACTTTTTGTTTCACTCAATATTATACTCAAATGAAAGGAAATATTAAGGGCATCAAATAAAACTAGTTTTCACTGCGAAAGTCCTCTTAGTTCCTGAGAAAATGATGATTATGGAGGATCGATTATTTAATATTTTAATGCATTTTGATGCAAAATCCATACTAAATCTCAGAATTTCTCAGAGATTTATGTACTGCTAAATAGCTCTTTAAATTTCCTTTCATTTGAGTATAATAATGTATAATATTGAGTGAAAAAAATTTTTTAGATTTTTTGCAAAAAAGGATGATGTATACACTGTCATTTTTGCCAAAAAATGGAAAATTTTTGTTTCACTCAATATTATACTCAAATGAAAGGAAATATTAAGGGCATCAAATAAAACTAGTTTTCACTGCGAAAGTCCTCTTAGTTCCTGAGAAAATGATGATTATGAAGGATCGATTATTTAATATTTTAATGCATTTTGATGCAAAATCCATACTAAATCTCAGAATTTCTCAGAGATTTATGTACTGCTAAATAGCTCTTTAAATTTCCTTTCATTTGAGTATAATAATGTATAATATTGAGTGATTAAAATTTTTTAGATTTTTTGCAAAAAAGGATGATGTATACACTGTCATTTTTGCCAAAAAATGAAAAATTTTTGTTTCACTCAATATTATACTCAAATGAAAGGAAATATTAAGGGCATCAAATAAAACTAGTTTTCACTGCGAAAGTCCTCTTAGTTCCTGAGAAAATGATGATTATGGAGGATCGATTATTTAATATTTTAATGCATTTTGATGCAAAATCCATACTAAATCTCAGAATTTCTCAGAGATTTATGTACTGCTAAATATCTCTTTAAATTTCCTTTCATTTGAGTATAATAATGTATAATATTGAGTGAAAAAAATTTTTTCGATTTTTTGCAAAAAAGGATGATGTATACACTGTCATTTTTGCCAAAAAATGGAAAATTTTTGTTTCACTCAATATTATACTCAAATGAAAGGAAATATTAAGGGCATCAAATAAAACTAGTTTTCACTGCGAAAGTCCTCTTAGTTCCTGAGAAAATGATGATTATGGAGGATCGATTATTTAATATTTTAATGCATTTTGATGCAAAATCCATACTAAATCTCAGAATTTCTCAGAGATTTATGTACTGCTAAATAGCTCTTTAAATTCCCTTTCATTTGAGTATAATAATGCATAATATTGAGTGAAAAAAATTTTTTCGATTTTTTGCAAAAAAGGATGATGTATACACTGTAATTTTTGCCAAAAAATGGAAAATTTTTGTTTCACTCAATATTATACTCAAATGAAAGGAAATATTAAGGGCATCAAATAAAACTAGTTTTCACTGCGAAAGTCCTCTTAGTTCCTGAGAAAATGATGATTATGGAGGATCGATTATTTAATATTTTAATGCATTTTGATGCAAAATCCTTACTAAATCTCAGAATTTCTCAGAGATTTATGTACTGCTAAATAGCTCTTTAAATTCCCTTTCATTTGAGTATAATAATGTATAATATTGAGTGAAAAAAATTTTTTCGATTTTTTGCAAAAAAGGATGATGTATACACTGTCATTTTTGCCAAAAAATGAAAAATTTTTGTTTCACTCAATATTATTTTTTCGATTTTTTGCAAAAAAGGATGATGTATACACTGTCATTTTTGCCAAAAAATGGAAAATTTTTGTTTCACTCAATATTATACTCAAATGAAAGGAAATATTAAGGGCATCAAATAAAACTAGTTTTCACTGCGAAAGTCCTCTTAGTTCCTGAAAAAATTATGATTATGGAGGATCGATTATTTAATATTTTAATGCATTTTGATGCAAAATCCATACTAAATCTCAGAATTTCTCAGAGATTTATGTACTGCTAAATAGCTCTTTAAATTTCCTTTCATTTGAGTATAACAATGTATAAAATTGAGTGAAAAAAATTTTTTCGATTTTTTGCAAAAAAGGATGATGTATACACTGTCATTTTTGCCAAAAAATGGAAAATTTTTGTTTCACTCAATATTATACTCAAATGAAAGGAAATATTAAGGGCATCAAATAAAACTAGTTTTCACTGCGAAAGTCCTCTTAGTTCCTGAAAAAATGATGATTATGGAGGATCGATTATTTAATATTTTAATGCATTTTGATGCAAAATCCATACTAAATCTCAGAATTTCTCAGAGATTTATGTACTGCTAAATAGCTCTTTAAATTTCCTTTCATTTGAGTATAATAATGTATAATATTGAGTGAAAAAAATTTTTTCGATTTTTTGCAAAAAAGGATGATGTATACACTGTCATTTTTGCCAAAAAAATGCAAAATTTTTGTTTCACTCAATATTATACTCAAATGAAAGGAAATATTAAGGGCATCAAATAAAACTAGTTTTCACTGCGAAAGTCCTCTTAGTTCCTGAGAAAATGATGATTATGGAGGATCGATTATTTAATATTTTAATGCATTTTGATGCAAAATCCATACTAAATCTCAGAATTTCTCAGAGATTTATGTACTGCTAAATAGCTCTTTAAATTCCCTTTCATTTGAGTATAATAATGCATAATATTGAGTGAAAAAAATTTTTTCGATTTTTTGCAAAAAAGGATGATGTATACACTGTCATTTTTGCCAAAAAATGAAAAATTTTTGTTTCACTCAATATTATACTCAAATGAAAGGAAATATTAAGGGCATCAAATAAAACTAGTTTTCACTGCGAAAGTCCTCTTAGTTCCTGAGAAAATGATGATTATGGAGGATCGATTATTTAATATTTTAATGCATTTTGATGCAAAATCCATACTAAATCTCAGAATTTCTCAGAGATTTATGTACTGCTATATAGCTCTTTAAATTTCCTTTCATTTGAGTATAATAATGTATAATATTGAGTGAAAAAAATTTTTTAGATTTTTTGCAAAAAAGGATGATGTATACACTGTCATTTTTGCCAAAAAATGAAAAATTTTTGTTTCACTCAATATTATTTTTTCGATTTTTTGCAAAAAAGGATGATGTATACACTGTCATTTTTGCCAAAAAATGGAAAATTTTTGTTTCACTCAATATTATACTCAAATGAAAGGAAATATTAAGGGCATCAAATAAAACTAGTTTTCACTGCGAAAGTCCTCTTAGTTCCTGAAAAAATTATGATTATGGAGGATCGATTATTTAATATTTTAATGCATTTTGATGCAAAATCCATACTAAATCTCAGAATTTCTCAGAGATTTATGTACTGCTAAATAGCTCTTTAAATTTCCTTTCATTTGAGTATAATAATGTATAATATTGAGTGATTAAAATTTTTTAGATTTTTTGCAAAAAAGGATGATGTATACACTGTCATTTTTGCCAAAAAATGAAAAATTTTTGTTTCACTCAATATTATACTCAAATGAAAGGAAATATTAAGGGCATCAAATAAAACTAGTTTTCACTGCGAAAGTCCTCTTAGTTCCTGAGAAAATGATGATTATGGAGGATCGATTATTTAATATTTTAATGCATTTTGATGCAAAATCCATACTAAATCTCAGAATTTCTCAGAGATTTATGTACTGCTAAATAGCTCTTTAAATTTCCTTTCATTTGAGTATAATAATGTATAATATTGAGTGAAAAAAATTTTTTAGATTTTTTGCAAAAAAGGATGATGTATACACTGTCATTTTTGCCAAAAAATGGAAAATTTTTGTTTCACTCAATATTATACTCAAATGAAAGGAAATATTAAGGGCATCAAATAAAACTAGTTTTCACTGCGAAAGTCCTCTTAGTTCCTGAGAAAATGATGATTATGGAGGATCGATTATTTAATATTTTAATGCATTTTGATGCAAAATCCATACTAAATCTCAGAATTTCTCAGAGATTTATGTACTGCTAAATATCTCTTTAAATTTCCTTTCATTTGAGTATAATAATGTATAATATTGAGTGAAAAAAATTTTTTAGATTTTTTGCAAAAAAGGATGATGTATACACTGTCATTTTTGCCAAAAAATGCAAAATTTTTGTTTCACTCAATATTATACTCAAATGAAAGGAAATATTAAGGGCATCAAATAAAACTAGTTTTCACTGCGAAAGTCCTCTTAGTTCCTGAGAAAATGATGATTATGGAGGATCGATTATTTAATATTTTAATGCATTTTGATGCAAAATCCATACTAAATCTCAGAATTTCTCAGAGATTTATGTACTGCTATATAGCTCTTTAAATTTCCTTTCATTTGAGTATAATAATGTATAATATTGAGTGAAAAAAATTTTTTAGATTTTTTGCAAAAAAGGATGATGTATACACTGTCATTTTTGCCAAAAAATGAAAAATTTTTGTTTCACTCAATATTATACTCAAATGAAAGGAAATATTAAGGGCATCAAATAAAACTAGTTTTCACTGCGAAAGTCCTCTTAGTTCCTGAGAAAATGATGATTATGGAGGATCGATTATTTAATATTTTAATGCATTTTGATGCACAATCCATACTAAATCTCAGAATTTCTCAGAGATTTATGTACTGCTAAATAGCTCTTTAAATTTCCTTTCATTTGAGTATAATAATGTATAATATTGAGTGAAAAAAATTTTTTCGATTTTTTGCAAAAAAGGATGATGTATACACTGTCATTTTTGCCAAAAAATGCAAAATTTTTGTTTCACTCAATATTATACTCAAATGAAAGGAAATATTAAGGGCATCAAATAAAACTAGTTTTCACTGCGAAAGTCCTCTTAGTTCCTGAGAAAATGATGATTATGGAGGATCGATTATTTAATATTTTAATGCATTTTGATGCAAAATCCATACTAAATCTCAGAATTTCTCAGAGATTTATGTACTGCTAAATAGCTCTTTAAATTCCCTTTCATTTGAGTATAATAATGTATAATATTGAGTGAAAAAAATTTTTTCGATTTTTTGCAAAAAGATGATGTATACACTGTCATTTTTGCCAAAAAATGGAAAATTTTTGTTTCACTCAATATTATACTCAAATGAAAGGAAATATTAAGGGCATCAAATAAAACTAGTTTTCACTGCGAAAGTCCTCTTAGTTCCTGAGAAAATGATGATTATGGAGGATCGATTATATAATATTTTAATGCATTTTGATGCAAAATCCATACTAAATCTCAGAATTTCTCAGAGATTTATGTACTGCTAAATAGCTCTTTAAATTCCCTTTCATTTGAGTATAATAATGTATAATATTGAGTGAAAAAAATTTTTTAGATTTTTTGCAAAAAAGGATGATGTATACACTGTCATTTTTGCCAAAAAATGGAAAATTTTTGTTTCACTCAATATTATACTCAAATGAAAGGAAATATTAAGGGCATCAAATAAAACTAGTTTTCACTACTAAAGTCCTCTTAGTTCCTGAGAAAATAATGATTATGGAGGATCGATTATTTAATATTTTAATGCATTTTGATGCAAAATCCATACTAAATCTCAGAATTTCTCAGAGATTTATGTACTGCTAAATAGCTCTTTAAATTCCTTTTCATTTGAGTATAATAATGTATAATATTGAGTGAAAAAAATTTTTCGATTTTTTGCAAAAAAGGATGATGTTATACACTGTCATTTTTGCCAAAAAATGGAAAATTTTTGTTTCACTCAATATTATACTCAAATGAAAGGAAATATTAAGGGCATCAAATAAAGCTAGTTTTCACTGCGGAAGTCCTCTTAGTTCCTGAGAAAATGATGATTATGTAGGATCGATTATTTAATATTTTAATGCATTTTGATGCAAAATCCATACTAAATCTCAGAATTTCTCAGAGATTTATGTACTGCTAAATAGCTCTTTAAATTCCCTTTCATTTGAGTATAATAATGCATAATATTGAGTGAAAAAATTTTTTTAGATTTTTTGCAAAAAAGGATGATGTATACACTGTCATTTTTGCCAAAAAATGGAAAATTTTTGTTTCACTCAATATTATACTCAAATGAAAGGAAATATTAAGGGCATCAAATAAAACTAGTTTTCACTGCGAAAGTCCTCTTAGTTCCTGAGAAAATTATGATTATGAAGGATCGATTATTTAATATTTTAATGCATTTTGATGCAAAATCCATACTAAATCTCAGAATTTCTCAGAGATTTATGTACTGCTAAATAGCTCTTTAAATTTCCTTTCATTTGAGTATAATAATGTATAATATTGAGTGATTAAAATTTTTTAGATTTTTTGCAAAAAAGGATGATTATACACTGTCATTTTTGCCAAAAAATGAAAAATTTTTGTTTCACTCAATATTATACTCAAATGAAAGGAAATATTAAGGGCATCAAATAAAACTAGTTTTCACTGCGAAAGTCCTCTTAGTTCCTGAGAAAATGATGATTATGAAGGATCGATTATTTAATATTTTAATGCATTTTGATGCAAAATCCATACTAAATCTCAGAATTTCTCAGAGATTTATGTACTGCTAAATAGCTCTTTAAATTTCCTTTCATTTGAGTATAATAATGTATAATATTGAGTGAAAAAAATTTTTTCGCTTTTTTGCAAAAAAGGATGATGTATACACTGTCATTTTTGCCAAAAAATGCAAAATTTTTGTTTCACTCAATATTATACTCAAATGAAAGGAAATATTAAGGGCATCAAATAAAACTAGTTTTCACTGCGAAAGTCCTCTTAGTTCCTGAGAAAATGATGATTATGGAGGATCGATTATTTAATATTTTAATGCATTTTGATGCAAAATCCATACTAAATCTCAGAATTTCTCAGAGATTTATGTACTGCTAAATAGCTCTTTAAATTTCCTTTCATTTGAGTATAATAATGCATAATATTGAGTGAAAAAAATTTTTTAGATTTTTTGCAAAAAAGGATGATGTATACACTGTCATTTTTGCCAAAAAATGGAAAATTTTTGTTTCACTCAATATTATACTCAAATGAAAGGAAATATTAAGGGCATCAAATAAAACTAGTTTTCACTGCGAAAGTCCTCTTAGTTCCTGAGAAAATGATGATTATGGAGGATCGATTATTTAATATTTTAATGCATTTTGATGCAAAATCCATACTAAATCTCAGAATTTCTCAGAGATTTATGTACTGCTAAATAGCTCTTTAAATTTCCTTTCATTTGAGTATAATAATGTATAAAATTGAGTGAAAAAAATTTTTTCGATTTTTTGCAAAAAAGGATGATGTATACACTGTCATTTTTGCCAAAAAATGGAAAATTTTTGTTTCACTCAACACTGTCATTTTTGCCAAAAAATGGAAAATTTTTGTTTCACTCAATATTATACTCAAATGAAAGGAAATATTAAGGGCATCAAATAAAACTAGTTTTCACTGCGAAAGTCCTCTTAGTTCCTGAGAAAATGATGATTATGGAGGATCGATTATTTAATATTTTAATGCAAAATCCATACTAAATCTCAGAATTTCTCAGAGATTTATGTACTGCTAAATAGCTCTTTAAATTCCCTTTCATTTGAGTATAATAATGCATAATATTGAGTGAAAAAAATTTTTTCGATTTTTTGCAAAAAAGGATGATGTATACACTGTCATTTTTGCCAAAAAATGGAAAATTTTTGTTTCACTCAATATTATACTCAAATGAAAGGAAATATTAAGGGCATCAAATAAAACTAGTTTTCACTGCGAAAGTCCTCTTAGTTCCTGAGAAAATGATGATTATGGAGGATCGATTATTTAATATTTTAATGCATTTTGATGCAAAATCCATACTAAATCTCAGAATTTCTCAGAGATTTATGTACTGCTAAATAGCTCTTTAAATTCCCTTTCATTTGAGTATAATAATGCATAATATTGAGTGAAAAAAATTTTTTCGATTTTTTGCAAAAAAGGATGATGTATACACTGTCATTTTTGCCAAAAAATGGAAAATTTTTGTTTCACTCAATATTATACTCAAATGAAAGGAAATATTAAGGGCATCAAATAAAACTAGTTTTCACTGCGAAAGTCCTCTTAGTTCCTGAGAAAATGATGATTATGGAGGATCGATTATTTAATATTTTAATGCATTTTGATGCAAAATCCATACTAAATCTCAGAATTTCTCAGAGATTTATGTACTGCTAAATAGCTCTTTAAATTTCCTTTCATTTGAGTATAATAATGTATAATATTGAGTGAAAAAAATTTTTTCGATTTTTTGCAAAAAAGGATGATGTATACACTGTCATTTTTGCCAAAAAATGGAAAATTTTTGTTTCACTCAATATTATACTCAAATGAAAGGAAATATTAAGGGCATCAAATAAAACTAGTTTTCACTGCGAAAGTCCTCTTAGTTCCTGAAAAAATGATGATTATGGAGGATCGATTATTTAATATTTTAATGCATTTTGATGCAAAATCCATACTAAATCTCAGAATTTCTCAGAGATTTATGTACTGCTAAATAGCTCTTTAAATTTCCTTTCATTTGAGTATAATAATGTATAATATTGAGTGAAAAAAATTTTTTCGATTTTTTGCAAAAAAGGATGTGTATACACTGTCATTTTTGCCAAAAAATGGAAAATTTTTGTTTCACTCAATATTATACTCAAATGAAAGGAAATATTAAGGGCATCAAATAAAACTAGTTTTCACTGCGAAAGTCCTCTTAGTTCCTGAGAAAATGATGATTATGGAGGATCGATTATTTAATATTTTAATGCATTTTGATGCAAAATCCATACTAAATCTCAGAATTTCTCAGAGATTTATGTACTGCTAAATAGCTCTTTAAATTTCCTTTCATTTGAGTATAATAATGTATAATATTGAGTGAAAAAAATTTTTTAGATTTTTTGCAAAAAATGATGATGTATACACTGTCATTTTTGCCAAAAAATGAAAAATTTTTGTTTCACTCAATATTATTTTTTCGATTTTTTGCAAAAAAGGATGATGTATACACTGTCATTTTTGCCAAAAAATGGAAAATTTTTGTTTCACTCAATATTATACTTAAATGAAAGGAAATATTAAGGGCATCAAATAAAACTAGTTTTCACTGCGAAAGTCCTCTTAGTTCCTGAAAAAATGATGATTATGGAGGATCGATTATTTAATATTTTAATGCATTTTGATGCAAAATTCATACTAAATCTCAGAATTTCTCAGAGATTTATGTACTGCTAAATAGCTCTTTAAATTTCCTTTCATTTGAGTATAATAATGTATAATATTGAGTGATTAAAATTTTTTAGATTTTTTGCAAAAAAGGATGATGTATACACTGTCATTTTTGCCAAAAAATGGAAAATTTTTGTTTCACTCAACACTGTCATTTTTGCCAAAAAATGGAAAATTTTTGTTTCACTCAATATTATACTCAAATGAAAGGAAATATTAAGGGCATCAAATAAAACTAGTTTTCACTGCGAAAGTCCTCTTAGTTCCTGAGAAAATGATGATTATGGAGGATCGATTATTTAATATTTTAATGCATTTTGATGCAAAATCCATACTAAATCTCAGAATTTCTCAGAGATTTATGTACTGCTAAATAGCTCTTTAAATTCCCTTTCATTTGAGTATAATAATGCATAATATTGAGTGAAAAAAATTTTTTTTCGATTTTTTGCAAAAAAGGATGTGTATACACTGTCATTTTTGCCAAAAAATGGAAAATTTTTGTTTCACTCAATATTATACTCAAATGAAAGGAAATATTAAGGGCATCAAATAAAACTAGTTTTCACTGCGAAAGTCCTCTTAGTTCCTGAGAAAATGATGATTATGGAGGATCGATTATTTAATATTTTAATGCATTTTGATGCAAAATCCATACTAAATCTCAGAATTTCTCAGAGATTTATGTACTGCTAAATAGCTCTTTAAATTTCCTTTCATTTGAGTATAATAATGTATAATATTGAGTGAAAAAAATTTTTTAGATTTTTTGCAAAAAAGGATGATGTATACACTGTCATTTTTGCCAAAAAATGAAAAATTTTTGTTTCACTCAATATTATTTTTTCGATTTTTTGCAAAAAAGGATGATGTATACACTGTCATTTTTGCCAAAAAATGGAAAATTTTTGTTTCACTCAATATTATACTCAAATGAAAGGAAATATTAAGGGCATCAAATAAAACTAGTTTTCACTGCGAAAGTCCTCTTAGTTCCTGAAAAAATGATGATTATGGAGGATCGATTATTTAATATTTTAATGCATTTTGATGCAAAATTCATACTAAATCTCAGAATTTCTCAGAGATTTATGTACTGCTAAATAGCTCTTTAAATTTCCTTTCATTTGAGTATAATAATGTATAATATTGAGTGATTAAAATTTTTTAGATTTTTTGCAAAAAAGGATGATGTATACACTGTCATTTTTGCCAAAAAATGGAAAATTTTTGTTTCACTCAACACTGTCATTTTTGCCAAAAAATGGAAAATTTTTGTTTCACTCAATATTATACTCAAATGAAAGGAAATATTAAGGGCATCAAATAAAACTAGTTTTCACTGCGAAAGTCCTCTTAGTTCCTGAGAAAATGATGATTATGGAGGATCGATTATTTAATATTTTAATGCATTTTGATGCAAAATCCATACTAAATCTCAGAATTTCTCAGAGATTTATGTACTGCTAAATAGCTCTTTAAATTCCCTTTCATTTGAGTATAATAATGCATAATATTGAGTGAAAAAAATTTTTTCGATTTTTTGCAAAAAAGGATGATGTATAACACTGTCATTTTTGCCAAAAAATGGAAAATTTTTGTTTCACTCAATATTATACTCAAATGAAAGGAAATATTAAGCGCATCAAATAAAACTAGTTTTCACTGCGAAAGTCCTCTTAGTTCCTGAAAAAATGATGATTATGGAGGATCGATTATTTAATATTTTAATGCATTTTGATGCAAAATCCATACTAAATCTCAGAATTTCTCAGAGATTTATGTACTGCTAAATAGCTCTTTAAATTCCCTTTCATTTGAGTATAATAATGCATAATATTGAGTGAAAAAATTTTTTTCGATTTTTTGCAAAAAAGGATGATGTATACACTGTCATTTTTGCCAAAAAATGGAAAATTTTTGTTTCACTCAATATTATACTCAAATGAAAGGAAATATTAAGGGCATCAAATAAAACTAGTTTTCACTGCGAAAGTCCTCTTAGTTCCTGAGAAAATGATGATTATGGAGGATCGATTATTTAATATTTTAATGCATTTTGATGCAAAATCCATACTAAATCTCAGAATTTCTCAGAGATTTATGTACTGCTAAATAGCTCTTTAAATTCCCTTTCATTTGAGTATAATAATGCATAATATTGAGTGAAAAAAATTTTTTCGATTTTTTGCAAAAAAGGATGATGTATACACTGTCATTTTTGCCAAAAAATGGAAAATTTTTGTTTCACTCAATATTATACTCAAATGAAAGGAAATATTAAGGGCATCAAATAAAACTAGTTTTCACTGCGAAAGTCCTCTTAGTTCCTGAGAAAATGATGATTATGGAGGATCGATTATTTAATATTTTAATGCATTTTGATGCAAAATCCATACTAAATCTCAGAATTTCTCAGAGATTTATGTACTGCTAAATAGCTCTTTAAATTTCCTTTCATTTGAGTATAATAATGTATAATATTGAGTGAAAAAAATTTTTTCGATTTTTTGCAAAAAAGGATGATGTATACACTGTCATTTTTGCCAAAAAATGGAAAATTTTTGTTTCACTCAATATTATACTCAAATGAAAGGAAATATTAAGGGCATCAAATAAAACTAGTTTTCACTGCGAAAGTCCTCTTAGTTCATGAAAAAATGATGATTATGGAGGATCGATTATTTAATATTTTAATGCATTTTGATGCAAAATCCATACTAAATCTCAGAATTTCTCAGAGATTTATGTACTGCTAAATAGCTCTTTAAATTTCCTTTCATTTGAGTATAATAATGTATAATATTGAGTGAAAAAATTTTTTTCGATTTTTTGCAAAAAAGGATGATGTATACACTGTCATTTTTGCCAAAAAATGCAAAATTTTTGTTTCACTCAATATTATACTCAAATGAAAGGAAATATTAAGGGCATCAAATAAAACTAGTTTTCACTGCGAAAGTCCTCTTAGTTCCTGAGAAAATGATGATTATGGAGGATCGATTATTTAATATTTTAATGCATTTTGATGCAAAATCCATACTAAATCTCAGAATTTCTCAGAGATTTATGTACTGCTAAATAGCTCTTTAAATTTCCTTTCATTTGAGTATAATAATGTATAAAATTGAGTGAAAAAAATTTTTTCGATTTTTTGCAAAAAAGGATGATGTATACACTGTCATTTTTGCCAAAAAATGGAAAATTTTTGTTTCACTCAATATTATACTCAAATGAAAGGAAATATTAAGGGCATCAAATAAAACTAGTTTTCACTGCGAAAGTCCTCTTAGTTCCTGAGAAAATGATGATTATGGAGGATCGATTATTTAATATTTTAATGCATTTTGATGCAAAATCCATACTAAATCTCAGAATTTCTCAGAGATCTATGTACTGCTAAATAGCTCTTTAAATTTCCTTTCATTTGAGTATAATAATGTATAATATTGAGTGAAAAAAATTTTTTCGATTTTTTGCAAAAAAGGATGATGTATACACTGTCATTTTTGCCAAAAAATGCAAAATTTTTGTTTCACTCAATATTATACTCAAATGAAAGGAAATATTAAGGGCATCAAATAAAACTAGTTTTCACTGCGAAAGTCCTCTTAGTTCCTGTGAAAATGATGATTATGGAGGATCGATTATTTAATATTTTAATGCATTTTGATGCAAAATCCATACTAAATCTCAGAATTTCTCAGAGATTTATGTACTGCTAAATAGCTCTTTAAATTTCCTTTCATTTGAGTATAATAATGTATAATATTGAGTGATTAAAATTTTTTAGATTTTTTGCAAAAAAGGATGATGTATACACTGTCATTTTTGCCAAAAAATGGAAAATTTTTGTTTCACTCAACACTGTCATTTTTGCCAAAAAATGGAAAATTTTTGTTTCACTCAATATTATACTCAAATGAAAGGAAATATTAAGGGCATCAAATAAAACTAGTTTTCACTGCGAAAGTCCTCTTAGTTCCTGAGAAAATGATGATTATGGAGGATCGATTATTTAATATTTTAATGCATTTTGATGCAAAATCCGTACTAAATCTCAGAATTTCTCAGAGATTTATGTACTGCTAAATAGCTCTTTAAATTTCCTTTCATTTGAGTATAATAATGTATAATATTGAGTGAAAAAAATTTTTTCGATTTTTTGCAAAAAAGGATGATGTATACACTGTCATTTTTGCCAAAAAATGCAAAATTTTTGTTTCACTCAATATTATACTCAAATGAAAGGAAATATTAAGGGCATCAAATAAAACTAGTTTTCACTGCGAAAGTCCTCTTAGTTCCTGAAAAAATTATGATTATGGAGGATCGATTATTTAATATTTTAATGCATTTTGATGCAAAATCCATACTAAATCTCAGAATTTCTCAGAGATTTATGTACTGCTAAATAGCTCTTTAAATTTCCTTTCATTTGAGTATAATAATGTATAATATTGAGTGAAAAAAATTTTTTAGATTTTTTGCAAAAAATGATGATGTATACACTGTCATTTTTGCCAAAAAATGAAAAATTTTTGTTTCACTCAATATTATTTTTTCGATTTTTTGCAAAAAAGGATGATGTATACACTGTCATTTTTGCCAAAAAATGGAAAATTTTTGTTTCACTCAATATTATACTTAAATGAAAGGAAATATTAAGGGCATCAAATAAAACTAGTTTTCACTGCGAAAGTCCTCTTAGTTCCTGAAAAAATGATGATTATGGAGGATCGATTATTTAATATTTTAATGCATTTTGATGCAAAATTCATACTAAATCTCAGAATTTCTCAGAGATTTATGTACTGCTAAATAGCTCTTTAAATTTCCTTTCATTTGAGTATAATAATGTATAATATTGAGTGATTAAAATTTTTTAGATTTTTTGCAAAAAAGGATGATGTATACACTGTCATTTTTGCCAAAAAATGGAAAATTTTTGTTTCACTCAACACTGTCATTTTTGCCAAAAAATGGAAAATTTTTGTTTCACTCAATATTATACTCAAATGAAAGGAAATATTAAGGGCATCAAATAAAACTAGTTTTCACTGCGAAAGTCCTCTTAGTTCCTGAGAAAATGATGATTATGGAGGATCGATTATTTAATATTTTAATGCATTTTGATGCAAAATCCATACTAAATCTCAGAATTTCTCAGAGATTTATGTACTGCTAAATAGCTCTTTAAATTCCCTTTCATTTGAGTATAATAATGCATAATATTGAGTGAAAAAAATTTTTCGATTTTTTGCAAAAAAGGATGTGTATACACTGTCATTTTTGCCAAAAAATGGAAAATTTTTGTTTCACTCAATATTATACTCAAATGAAAGGAAATATTAAGGGCATCAAATAAAACTAGTTTTCACTGCGAAAGTCCTCTTAGTTCCTGAGAAAATGATGATTATGGAGGATCGATTATTTAATATTTTAATGCATTTTGATGCAAAATCCATACTAAATCTCAGAATTTCTCAGAGATTTATGTACTGCTAAATAGCTCTTTAAATTTCCTTTCATTTGAGTATAATAATGTATAATATTGAGTGAAAAAAATTTTTTAGATTTTTTGCAAAAAAGGATGATGTATACACTGTCATTTTTGCCAAAAAATGAAAAATTTTTGTTTCACTCAATATTATTTTTTCGATTTTTTGCAAAAAAGGATGATGTATACACTGTCATTTTTGCCAAAAAATGGAAAATTTTTGTTTCACTCAATATTATACTCAAATGAAAGGAAATATTAAGGGCATCAAATAAAACTAGTTTTCACTGCGAAAGTCCTCTTAGTTCCTGAAAAAATGATGATTATGGAGGATCGATTATTTAATATTTTAATGCATTTTGATGCAAAATTCATACTAAATCTCAGAATTTCTCAGAGATTTATGTACTGCTAAATAGCTCTTTAAATTTCCTTTCATTTGAGTATAATAATGTATAATATTGAGTGATTAAAATTTTTTAGATTTTTTGCAAAAAAGGATGATGTATACACTGTCATTTTTGCCAAAAAATGGAAAATTTTTGTTTCACTCAACACTGTCATTTTTGCCAAAAAATGGAAAATTTTTGTTTCACTCAATATTATACTCAAATGAAAGGAAATATTAAGGGCATCAAATAAAACTAGTTTTCACTGCGAAAGTCCTCTTAGTTCCTGAGAAAATGATGATTATGGAGGATCGATTATTTAATATTTTAATGCATTTTGATGCAAAATCCATACTAAATCTCAGAATTTCTCAGAGATTTATGTACTGCTAAATAGCTCTTTAAATTCCCTTTCATTTGAGTATAATAATGCATAATATTGAGTGAAAAAAATTTTTTCGATTTTTTGCAAAAAAGGATGATGTATACACTGTCATTTTTGCCAAAAAATGGAAAATTTTTGTTTCACTCAATATTATACTCAAATGAAAGGAAATATTAAGCGCATCAAATAAAACTAGTTTTCACTGCGAAAGTCCTCTTAGTTCCTGAAAAAATGATGATTATGGAGGATCGATTATTTAATATTTTAATGCATTTTGATGCAAAATCCATACTAAATCTCAGAATTTCTCAGAGATTTATGTACTGCTAAATAGCTCTTTAAATTCCCTTTCATTTGAGTATAATAATGCATAATATTGAGTGAAAAAAATTTTTTCGATTTTTTGCAAAAAAGGATGATGTATACACTGTCATTTTTGCCAAAAAATGGAAAATTTTTGTTTCACTCAATATTATACTCAAATGAAAGGAAATATTAAGGGCATCAAATAAAACTAGTTTTCACTGCGAAAGTCCTCTTAGTTCCTGAGAAAATGATGATTATGGAGGATCGATTATTTAATATTTTAATGCATTTTGATGCAAAATCCATACTAAATCTCAGAATTTCTCAGAGATTTATGTACTGCTAAATAGCTCTTTAAATTTCCTTTCATTTGAGTATAATAATGTATAATATTGAGTGAAAAAAATTTTTTCGATTTTTTGCAAAAAAGGATGATGTATACACTGTCATTTTTGCCAAAAAATGGAAAATTTTTGTTTCACTCAATATTATACTCAAATGAAAGGAAATATTAAGGGCATCAAATAAAACTAGTTTTCACTGCGAAAGTCCTCTTAGTTCATGAAAAAATGATGATTATGGAGGATCGATTATTTAATATTTTAATGCATTTTGATGCAAAATCCATACTAAATCTCAGAATTTCTCAGAGATTTATGTACTGCTAAATAGCTCTTTAAATTTCCTTTCATTTGAGTATAATAATGTATAATATTGAGTGAAAAAATTTTTTTCGATTTTTTGCAAAAAAGGATGATGTATACACTGTCATTTTTGCCAAAAAATGCAAAATTTTTGTTTCACTCAATATTATACTCAAATGAAAGGAAATATTAAGGGCATCAAATAAAACTAGTTTTCACTGCGAAAGTCCTCTTAGTTCCTGAGAAAATGATGATTATGGAGGATCGATTATTTAATATTTTAATGCATTTTGATGCAAAATCCATACTAAATCTCAGAATTTCTCAGAGATTTATGTACTGCTAAATAGCTCTTTAAATTTCCTTTCATTTGAGTATAATAATGTATAAAATTGAGTGAAAAAAATTTTTTCGATTTTTTGCAAAAAAGGATGATGTATACACTGTCATTTTTGCCAAAAAATGGAAAATTTTTGTTTCACTCAATATTATACTCAAATGAAAGGAAATATTAAGGGCATCAAATAAAACTAGTTTTCACTGCGAAAGTCCTCTTAGTTCCTGAGAAAATGATGATTATGGAGGATCGATTATTTAATATTTTAATGCATTTTGATGCAAAATCCATACTAAATCTCAGAATTTCTCAGAGATCTATGTACTGCTAAATAGCTCTTTAAATTTCCTTTCATTTGAGTATAATAATGTATAATATTGAGTGAAAAAAATTTTTTCGATTTTTTGCAAAAAAGGATGATGTATACACTGTCATTTTTGCCAAAAAATGCAAAATTTTTGTTTCACTCAATATTATACTCAAATGAAAGGAAATATTAAGGGCATCAAATAAAACTAGTTTTCACTGCGAAAGTCCTCTTAGTTCCTGTGAAAATGATGATTATGGAGGATCGATTATTTAATATTTTAATGCATTTTGATGCAAAATCCATACTAAATCTCAGAATTTCTCAGAGATTTATGTACTGCTAAATAGCTCTTTAAATTTCCTTTCATTTGAGTATAATAATGTATAAAATTTAGTGAAAAAAATTTTTTCGATTTTTTGCAAAAAAGGATGATGTATACACTGTCATTTTTGCCAAAAAATGGAAAATTTTTGTTTCACTCAATATTATACTCAAATGAAAGGAAATATTAAGGGCATCAAATAAAACTAGTTTTCACTGCGAAAGTCCTCTTAGTTCCTGAGAAAATGATGATTATGGAGGATCGATTATTTAATATTTTAATGCATTTTGATGCAAAATCCATACTAAATCTCAGAATTTCTCAGAGATTTATGTACTGCTAAATAGCTCTTTAAATTCCCTTTCATTTGAGTATAATAATGCATAATATTGAGTGAAAAAAATTTTTTCGATTTTTTGCAAAAAAGGATGATGTATACACTGTCATTTTTGCCAAAAAATGGAAAATTTTTGTTTCACTCAATATTATACTCAAATGAAAGGAAATATTAAGGGCATCAAATAAAACTAGTTTTCACTGCGAAAGTCCTCTTAGTTCCTGAGAAAATGATGATTATGGAGGATCGATTATTTAATATTTTAATGCATTTTGATGCAAAATCCGTACTAAATCTCAGAATTTCTCAGAGATTTATGTACTGCTAAATAGCTCTTTAAATTTCCTTTCATTTGAGTATAATAATGTATAATATTGAGTGAAAAAAATTTTTTCGATTTTTTGCAAAAAAGGATGATGTATACACTGTCATTTTTACCAAAAAATGCAAAATTTTTGTTTCACTCAATATTATACTCAAATGAAAGGAAATATTAAGGGCATCAAATAAAACTAGTTTTCACTGCGAAAGTCCTCTTAGTTCCTGAAAAAATTATGATTATGGAGGATCGATTATTTAATATTTTAATGCATTTTGATGCAAAATCCATACTAAATCTCAGAATTTCTCAGAGATTTATGTACTGCTAAATAGCTCTTTAAATTTCCTTTCATTTGAGTATAATAATGTATAATATTGAGTGAAAAAAATTTTTTAGATTTTTTGCAAAAAATGATGATGTATACACTGTCATTTTTGCCAAAAAATGAAAAATTTTTGTTTCACTCAATATTATTTTTTCGATTTTTTGCAAAAAAGGATGATGTATACACTGTCATTTTTGCCAAAAAATGGAAAATTTTTGTTTCACTCAATATTATACTTAAATGAAAGGAAATATTAAGGGCATCAAATAAAACTAGTTTTCACTGCGAAAGTCCTCTTAGTTCCTGAAAAAATGATGATTATGGAGGATCGATTATTTAATATTTTAATGCATTTTGATGCAAAATTCATACTAAATCTCAGAATTTCTCAGAGATTTATGTACTGCTAAATAGCTCTTTAAATTTCCTTTCATTTGAGTATAATAATGTATAATATTGAGTGATTAAAATTTTTTAGATTTTTTGCAAAAAAGGATGATGTATACACTGTCATTTTTGCCAAAAAATGGAAAATTTTTGTTTCACTCAACACTGTCATTTTTGCCAAAAAATGGAAAATTTTTGTTTCACTCAATATTATACTCAAATGAAAGGAAATATTAAGGGCATCAAATAAAACTAGTTTTCACTGCGAAAGTCCTCTTAGTTCCTGAGAAAATGATGATTATGGAGGATCGATTATTTAATATTTTAATGCATTTTGATGCAAAATCCATACTAAATCTCAGAATTTCTCAGAGATTTATGTACTGCTAAATAGCTCTTTAAATTCCCTTTCATTTGAGTATAATAATGCATAATATTGAGTGAAAAAAATTTTTCGATTTTTTGCAAAAAAGGATGTGTATACACTGTCATTTTTGCCAAAAAATGGAAAATTTTTGTTTCACTCAATATTATACTCAAATGAAAGGAAATATTAAGGGCATCAAATAAAACTAGTTTTCACTGCGAAAGTCCTCTTAGTTCCTGAGAAAATGATGATTATGGAGGATCGATTATTTAATATTTTAATGCATTTTGATGCAAAATCCATACTAAATCTCAGAATTTCTCAGAGATTTATGTACTGCTAAATAGCTCTTTAAATTTCCTTTCATTTGAGTATAATAATGTATAATATTGAGTGAAAAAAATTTTTTAGATTTTTTGCAAAAAAGGATGATGTATACACTGTCATTTTTGCCAAAAAATGAAAAATTTTTGTTTCACTCAATATTATTTTTTCGATTTTTTGCAAAAAAGGATGATGTATACACTGTCATTTTTGCCAAAAAATGGAAAATTTTTGTTTCACTCAATATTATACTCAAATGAAAGGAAATATTAAGGGCATCAAATAAAACTAGTTTTCACTGCGAAAGTCCTCTTAGTTCCTGAAAAAATGATGATTATGGAGGATCGATTATTTAATATTTTAATGCATTTTGATGCAAAATTCATACTAAATCTCAGAATTTCTCAGAGATTTATGTACTGCTAAATAGCTCTTTAAATTTCCTTTCATTTGAGTATAATAATGTATAATATTGAGTGATTAAAATTTTTTAGATTTTTTGCAAAAAAGGATGATGTATACACTGTCATTTTTGCCAAAAAATGGAAAATTTTTGTTTCACTCAACACTGTCATTTTTGCCAAAAAATGGAAAATTTTTGTTTCACTCAATATTATACTCAAATGAAAGGAAATATTAAGGGCATCAAATAAAACTAGTTTTCACTGCGAAAGTCCTCTTAGTTCCTGAGAAAATGATGATTATGGAGGATCGATTATTTAATATTTTAATGCATTTTGATGCAAAATCCATACTAAATCTCAGAATTTCTCAGAGATTTATGTACTGCTAAATAGCTCTTTAAATTCCCTTTCATTTGAGTATAATAATGCATAATATTGAGTGAAAAAAATTTTTTCGATTTTTTGCAAAAAAGGATGATGTATACACTGTCATTTTTGCCAAAAAATGGAAAATTTTTGTTTCACTCAATATTATACTCAAATGAAAGGAAATATTAAGCGCATCAAATAAAACTAGTTTTCACTGCGAAAGTCCTCTTAGTTCCTGAAAAAATGATGATTATGGAGGATCGATTATTTAATATTTTAATGCATTTTGATGCAAAATCCATACTAAATCTCAGAATTTCTCAGAGATTTATGTACTGCTAAATAGCTCTTTAAATTCCCTTTCATTTGAGTATAATAATGCATAATATTGAGTGAAAAAATTTTTTTCGATTTTTTGCAAAAAAGGATGATGTATACACTGTCATTTTTGCCAAAAAATGGAAAATTTTTGTTTCACTCAATATTATACTCAAATGAAAGGAAATATTAAGGGCATCAAATAAAACTAGTTTTCACTGCGAAAGTCCTCTTAGTTCCTGAGAAAATGATGATTATGGAGGATCGATTATTTAATATTTTAATGCATTTTGATGCAAAATCCATACTAAATCTCAGAATTTCTCAGAGATTTATGTACTGCTAAATAGCTCTTTAAATTCCCTTTCATTTGAGTATAATAATGCATAATATTGAGTGAAAAAAATTTTTTCGATTTTTTGCAAAAAAGGATGATGTATACACTGTCATTTTTGCCAAAAAATGGAAAATTTTTGTTTCACTCAATATTATACTCAAATGAAAGGAAATATTAAGGGCATCAAATAAAACTAGTTTTCACTGCGAAAGTCCTCTTAGTTCCTGAGAAAATGATGATTATGGAGGATCGATTATTTAATATTTTAATGCATTTTGATGCAAAATCCATACTAAATCTCAGAATTTCTCAGAGATTTATGTACTGCTAAATAGCTCTTTAAATTTCCTTTCATTTGAGTATAATAATGTATAATATTGAGTGAAAAAAATTTTTTCGATTTTTTGCAAAAAAGGATGATGTATACACTGTCATTTTTGCCAAAAAATGGAAAATTTTTGTTTCACTCAATATTATACTCAAATGAAAGGAAATATTAAGGGCATCAAATAAAACTAGTTTTCACTGCGAAAGTCCTCTTAGTTCATGAAAAAATGATGATTATGGAGGATCGATTATTTAATATTTTAATGCATTTTGATGCAAAATCCATACTAAATCTCAGAATTTCTCAGAGATTTATGTACTGCTAAATAGCTCTTTAAATTTCCTTTCATTTGAGTATAATAATGTATAATATTGAGTGAAAAAATTTTTTTCGATTTTTTGCAAAAAAGGATGATGTATACACTGTCATTTTTGCCAAAAAATGCAAAATTTTTGTTTCACTCAATATTATACTCAAATGAAAGGAAATATTAAGGGCATCAAATAAAACTAGTTTTCACTGCGAAAGTCCTCTTAGTTCCTGAGAAAATGATGATTATGGAGGATCGATTATTTAATATTTTAATGCATTTTGATGCAAAATCCATACTAAATCTCAGAATTTCTCAGAGATTTATGTACTGCTAAATAGCTCTTTAAATTTCCTTTCATTTGAGTATAATAATGTATAAAATTGAGTGAAAAAAATTTTTTCGATTTTTTGCAAAAAAGGATGATGTATACACTGTCATTTTTGCCAAAAAATGGAAAATTTTTGTTTCACTCAATATTATACTCAAATGAAAGGAAATATTAAGGGCATCAAATAAAACTAGTTTTCACTGCGAAAGTCCTCTTAGTTCCTGAGAAAATGATGATTATGGAGGATCGATTATTTAATATTTTAATGCATTTTGATGCAAAATCCATACTAAATCTCAGAATTTCTCAGAGATTTATGTACTGCTAAATAGCTCTTTAAATTTCCTTTCATTTGAGTATAATAATGTATAAAATTTAGTGAAAAAAATTTTTTCGATTTTTTGCAAAAAAGGATGATGTATACACTGTCATTTTTGCCAAAAAATGGAAAATTTTTGTTTCACTCAATATTATACTCAAATGAAAGGAAATATTAAGGGCATCAAATAAAACTAGTTTTCACTGCGAAAGTCCTCTTAGTTCCTGAGAAAATGATGATTATGGAGGATCGATTATTTAATATTTTAATGCATTTTGATGCAAAATCCGTACTAAATCTCAGAATTTCTCAGAGATTTATGTACTGCTAAATAGCTCTTTAAATTTCCTTTCATTTGAGTATAATAATGTATAATATTGAGTGAAAAAAATTTTTTCGATTTTTTGCAAAAAAGGATGATGTATACACTGTCATTTTTGCCAAAAAATGCAAAATTTTTGTTTCACTCAATATTATACTCAAATGAAAGGAAATATTAAGGGCATCAAATAAAACTAGTTTTCACTGCGAAAGTCCTCTTAGTTCCTGAAAAAATTATGATTATGGAGGATCGATTATTTAATATTTTAATGCATTTTGATGCAAAATCCATACTAAATCTCAGAATTTCTCAGAGATTTATGTACTGCTAAATAGCTCTTTAAATTTCCTTTCATTTGAGTATAATAATGTATAAAATTGAGTGAAAAAAATTTTTTCGATTTTTTGCAAAAAAGGATGATGTATACACTGTCATTTTTGCCAAAAAATGGAAAATTTTTGTTTCACTCAATATTATACTCAAATGAAAGGAAATATTAAGGGCATCAAATAAAACTAGTTTTCACTGCGAAAGTCCTCTTAGTTCCTGAAAAAATGATGATTATGGAGGATCGATTATTTAATATTTTAATGCATTTTGATGCAAAATCCATACTAAATCTCAGAATTTCTCAGAGATTTATGTACTGCTAAATAGCTCTTTAAATTTCCTTTCATTTGAGTATAATAATGTATAATATTGAGTGAAAAAAATTTTTTCGATTTTTTGCAAAAAAGGATGATGTATACACTGTCATTTTTGCCAAAAAATGCAAAATTTTTGTTTCACTCAATATTATACTCAAATGAAAGGAAATATTAAGGGCATCAAATAAAACTAGTTTTCACTGCGAAAGTCCTCTTAGTTCCTGAGAAAATGATGATTATGGAGGATCGATTATTTAATATTTTAATGCATTTTGATGCAAAATCCATACTAAATCTCAGAATTTCTCAGAGATTTATGTACTGCTAAATAGCTCTTTAAATTTCCTTTCATTTGAGTATAATAATGTATAAAATTGAGTGAAAAAAATTTTTTCGATTTTTTGCAAAAAAGGATGATGTATACACTGTCATTTTTGCCAAAAAATGGAAAATTTTTGTTTCACTCAATATTATACTCAAATGAAAGGAAATATTAAGGGCATCAAATAAAACTAGTTTTCACTGCGAAAGTCCTCTTAGTTCCTGAGAAAATGATGATTATGGAGGATCGATTATTTAATATTTTAATGCATTTTGATGCAAAATCCATACTAAATCTCAGAATTTCTCAGAGATTTATGTACTGCTAAATAGCTCTTTAAATTTCCTTTCATTTGAGTATAATAATGTATAATATTGAGTGAAAAAAATTTTTTAGATTTTTTGCAAAAAAGGATGATGTATACACTGTCATTTTTGCCAAAAAATGGAAAATTTTTGTTTCACTCAATATTATACTCAAATGAAAGGAAATATTAAGGGCATCAAATAAAACTAGTTTTCGATTTTTTGCAAAAAAGGATGATGTATACACTGTCATTTTTGCCAAAAAATGGAAAATTTTTGTTTCACTCAATATTATACTCAAATGAAAGGAAATATTAAGGGCATCAAATAAAACTAGTTTTCACTGCGAAAGTCCTCTTAGTTCCTGAGAAAATGATGATTATGGAGGATCGATTATTTAATATTTTAATGCATTTTGATGCAAAATCCATACTAAATCTCAGAATTTCTCAGAGATTTATGTACTGCAAAATAGCTCTTTAAATTTCCTTTCATTTGAGTATAATAATGTATAATATTGAGTGAAAAAAATTTTTTCGATTTTTTGCAAAAAAGGATGATGTATACACTGTCATTTTTGCCAAAAAATGGAAAATTTTTGTTTCACTCAATATTATACTCAAATGAAAGGAAATATTAAGGGCATCAAATAAAACTAGTTTTCACTGCGAAAGTCCTCTTAGTTCCTGAGAAAATGATGATTATGGAGGATCGATTATTTAATATTTTAATGCATTTTGATGCAAAATCCATACTAAATCTCAGAATTTCTCAGAGATTTATGTACTGCTAAATAGCTCTTTAAATTTCCTTTCATTTGAGTATAATAATGTATAAAATTGAGTGAAAAAAATTTTTTCGATTTTTTGCAAAAAAGGATGATGTATACACTGTCATTTTTGCCAAAAAATGGAAAATTTTTGTTTCACTCAATATTATACTCAAATGAAAGGAAATATTAAGGGCATCAAATAAAACTAGTTTTCACTGCGAAAGTCCTCTTAGTTCCTGAGAAAATGATGATTATGGAGGATCGATTATTTAATATTTTAATGCATTTTGATGCAAAATCCATACTAAATCTCAGAATTTCTCAGAGATTTATGTACTGCTAAATAGCTCTTTAAATTTCCTTTCATTTGAGTATAATAATGTATAAAATTTAGTGAAAAAAATTTTTTCGATTTTTTGCAAAAAAGGATGATGTATACACTGTCATTTTTGCCAAAAAATGGAAAATTTTTGTTTCACTCAATATTATACTCAAATGAAAGGAAATATTAAGGGCATCAAATAAAACTAGTTTTCACTGCGAAAGTCCTCTTAGTTCCTGAGAAAATGATGATTATGGAGGATCGATTATTTAATATTTTAATGCATTTTGATGCAAAATCCGTACTAAATCTCAGAATTTCTCAGAGATTTATGTACTGCTAAATAGCTCTTTAAATTTCCTTTCATTTGAGTATAATAATGTATAATATTGAGTGAAAAAAATTTTTTCGATTTTTTGCAAAAAAGGATGATGTATACACTGTCATTTTTGCCAAAAAATGCAAAATTTTTGTTTCACTCAATATTATACTCAAATGAAAGGAAATATTAAGGGCATCAAATAAAACTAGTTTTCACTGCGAAAGTCCTCTTAGTTCCTGAAAAAATTATGATTATGGAGGATCGATTATTTAATATTTTAATGCATTTTGATGCAAAATCCATACTAAATCTCAGAATTTCTCAGAGATTTATGTACTGCTAAATAGCTCTTTAAATTTCCTTTCATTTGAGTATAATAATGTATAAAATTGAGTGAAAAAAATTTTTTCGATTTTTTGCAAAAAAGGATGATGTATACACTGTCATTTTTGCCAAAAAATGGAAAATTTTTGTTTCACTCAATATTATACTCAAATGAAAGGAAATATTAAGGGCATCAAATAAAACTAGTTTTCACTGCGAAAGTCCTCTTAGTTCCTGAAAAAATGATGATTATGGAGGATCGATTATTTAATATTTTAATGCATTTTGATGCAAAATCCATACTAAATCTCAGAATTTCTCAGAGATTTATGTACTGCTAAATAGCTCTTTAAATTTCCTTTCATTTGAGTATAATAATGTATAATATTGAGTGAAAAAAATTTTTTCGATTTTTTGCAAAAAAGGATGATGTATACACTGTCATTTTTGCCAAAAAATGCAAAATTTTTGTTTCACTCAATATTATACTCAAATGAAAGGAAATATTAAGGGCATCAAATAAAACTAGTTTTCACTGCGAAAGTCCTCTTAGTTCCTGAGAAAATGATGATTATGGAGGATCGATTATTTAATATTTTAATGCATTTTGATGCAAAATCCATACTAAATCTCAGAATTTCTCAGAGATTTATGTACTGCTAAATAGCTCTTTAAATTTCCTTTCATTTGAGTATAATAATGTATAAAATTGAGTGAAAAAAATTTTTTCGATTTTTTGCAAAAAAGGATGATGTATACACTGTCATTTTTGCCAAAAAATGGAAAATTTTTGTTTCACTCAATATTATACTCAAATGAAAGGAAATATTAAGGGCATCAAATAAAACTAGTTTTCACTGCGAAAGTCCTCTTAGTTCCTGAGAAAATGATGATTATGGAGGATCGATTATTTAATATTTTAATGCATTTTGATGCAAAATCCATACTAAATCTCAGAATTTCTCAGAGATTTATGTACTGCTAAATAGCTCTTTAAATTCCCTTTCATTTGAGTATAATAATGCATAATATTGAGTGAAAAAAATTTTTTCGATTTTTTGCAAAAAAGGATGATGTATACACTGTCATTTTTGCCAAAAAATGGAAAATTTTTGTTTCACTCAATATTATACTCAAATGAAAGGAAATATTAAGGGCATCAAATAAAACTAGTTTTCACTGCGAAAGTCCTCTTAGTTCCTGAGAAAATGATGATTATGGAGGATCGATTATTTAATATTTTAATGCATTTTGATGCAAAATCCATACTAAATCTCAGAATTTCTCAGAGATTTATGTACTGCAAAATAGCTCTTTAAATTTCCTTTCATTTGAGTATAATAATGTATAATATTGAGTGAAAAAAATTTTTTCGATTTTTTGCAAAAAAGGATGATGTATACACTGTCATTTTTGCCAAAAAATGCAAAATTTTTGTTTCACTCAATATTATACTCAAATGAAAGGAAATATTAAGGGCATCAAATAAAACTAGTTTTCACTGCGAAAGTCCTCTTAGTTCCTGAGAAAATGATGATTATGGAGGATCGATTATTTAATATTTTAATGCATTTTGATGCAAAATCCATACTAAATCTCAGAATTTCTCAGAGATTTATGTACTGCTAAATAGCTCTTTAAATTTCCTTTCATTTGAGTATAATAATGTATAATATTGAGTGAAAAAAATTTTTTCGATTTTTTGCAAAAAAGGATGATGTATACACTGTCATTTTTGCCAAAAAATGCAAAATTTTTGTTTCACTCAATATTATACTCAAATGAAAGGAAATATTAAGGGCATCAAATAAAACTAGTTTTCACTGCGAAAGTCCTCTTAGTTCCTGAGAAAATGATGATTATGGAGGATCGATTATTTAATATTTTAATGCATTTTGATGCAAAATCCATACTAAATCTCAGAATTTCTCAGAGATTTATGTACTGCTAAATAGCTCTTTAAATTTCCTTTCATTTGAGTATAATAATGTATAAAATTTAGTGAAAAAAATTTTTTCGATTTTTTGCAAAAAAGGATGATGTATACACTGTCATTTTTGCCAAAAAATGGAAAATTTTTGTTTCACTCAATATTATACTCAAATGAAAGGAAATATTAAGGGCATCAAATAAAACTAGTTTTCACTGCGAAAGTCCTCTTAGTTCCTGAGAAAATGATGATTATGGAGGATCGATTATTTAATATTTTAATGCATTTTGATGCAAAATCCATACTAAATCTCAGAATTTCTCAGAGATTTATGTACTGCTAA
This sequence comes from Eustalomyia histrio, assembly GCA_949748255.1. Taxonomy (NCBI): domain Eukaryota; kingdom Metazoa; phylum Arthropoda; class Insecta; order Diptera; family Anthomyiidae; genus Eustalomyia; species Eustalomyia histrio. The sequence continues at coordinate 126,014,246 of OX456527.1, forward strand.
ATAGCTCTTTAAATTCCCTTTCATTTGAGTATAATAATGCATAATATTGAGTGAAAAAAATTTTTTCGATTTTTTGCAAAAAAGGATGATGTATACACTGTCATTTTTGCCAAAAAATGGAAAATTTTTGTTTCACTCAATATTATACTCAAATGAAAGGAAATATTAAGGGCATCAAATAAAACTAGTTTTCACTGCGAAAGTCCTCTTAGTTCCTGAAAAAATTATGATTATGGAGGATCGATTATTTAATATTTTAATGCATTTTGATGCAAAATCCATACTAAATCTCAGAATTTCTCAGAGATTTATGTACTGCTAAATAGCTCTTTAAATTTCCTTTCATTTGAGTATAATAATGTATAAAATTTAGTGAAAAAAATTTTTTCGATTTTTTGCAAAAAAGGATGATGTATATACACTGTCATTTTTGCCAAAAAATGGAAAATTTTTGTTTCACTCAATATTATACTCAAATGAAAGGAAATATTAAGGGCATCAAATAAAACTAGTTTTCACTGCGAAAGTCCTCTTAGTTCCTGAAAAAATTATGATTATGGAGGATCGATTATTTAATATTTTAATGCATTTTGATGCAAAATCCATACTAAATCTCAGAATTTCTCAGAGATTTATGTACTGCTAAATAGCTCTTTAAATTTCCTTTCATTTGAGTATAATAATGCATAATATTGAGTGAAAAATTTTTTTTCGATTTTTTACAAAAAAGGATGATGTATACACTGTCATTTTTGCCAAAAAATGGAAAATTTTTGTTTCACTCAATATTATACTCAAATGAAAGGAAATATTAAGGGCATCAAATAAAACTAGTTTTCACTGCGAAAGTCCTCTTAGTTCCTGAGAAAATGATGATTATGGAGGATCGATTATTTAATATTTTAATGCATTTTGATGCAAAATCCATACTAAATCTCAGAATTTCTCAGAGATTTATGTACTGCTAAATAGCTCTTTAAATTCCCTTTCATTTGAGTATAATAATGTATAATATTGAGGGAAAAAAATTTTTTCGATTTTTTGCAAAAAAGGATGATGTATACACTGTCATTTTTGCCAAAAAATGGAAAATTTTTGTTTCACTCAATATTATACTCAAATGAAAGGAAATATTAAGGGCATCAAATAAAACTAGTTTTCACTGCGAAAGTCCTCTTAGTTCCTGAGAAAATGATGATTATGGAGGATCGATTATTTAATATTTTAATGCATTTTGATGCAAAATCCATACTAAATCTCAGAATTTCTCAGAGATTTATGTACTGCTAAATAGCTCTTTAAATTTCCTTTCATTTGAGTATAATAATGTATAATATTGAGTGAAAAAAATTTTTTAGATTTTTTGCAAAAAAGGATGATGTATACACTGTCATTTTTGCCAAAAAATGAAAAATTTTTGTTTCACTCAATATTATACTCAAATGAAAGGAAATATTAAGGGCATCAAATAAAACTAGTTTTCACTGCGAAAGTCCTCTTAGTTCCTGAGAAAATGATGATTATGGAGGATCGATTATTTAATATTTTAATGCATTTTGATGCAAAATCCATACTAAATCTCAGAATTTCTCAGAGATTTATGTACTGCTAAATAGCTCTTTAAATTTCCTTTCATTTGAGTATAATAATGTATAATATTGAGTGAAAAAAATTTTTTCGATTTTTTGCAAAAAAGGATGATGTATACACTGTCATTTTTGCCAAAAAATGCAAAATTTTTGTTTCACTCAATATTATACTCAAATGAAAGGAAATATTAAGGGCATCAAATAAAACTAGTTTTCACTGCGAAAGTCCTCTTAGTTCCTGAGAAAATGATGATTATGGAGGATCGATTATTTAATATTTTAATGCATTTTGATGCAAAATCCATACTAAATCTCAGAATTTCTCAGAGATTTATGTACTGCTAAATAGCTCTTTAAATTTCCTTTCATTTGAGTATAATAATGCATAATATTGAGTGAAAAAATTTTTTCGATTTTTTGCAAAAAAGGATGATGTATACACTGTCATTTTTGCCAAAAAATGGAAAATTTTTGTTTCACTCAATATTATACTCAAATGAAAGGAAATATTAAGGGCATCAAATAAAACTAGTTTTCACTGCGAAAGTCCTCTTAGTTCCTGAGAAAATGATGATTATGGAGGATCGATTATTTAATATTTTAATGCATTTTGATGCAAAATCCATACTAAATCTCAGAATTTCTCAGAGATTTATGTACTGCTAAATAGCTCTTTAAATTTCCTTTCATTTGAGTATAATAATGTATAATATTGAGTGAAAAAAATTTTTTAGATTTTTTGCAAAAAAGGATGATGTATACACTGTCATTTTTGCCAAAAAATGAAAAATTTTTGTTTCACTCAATATTATACTCAAATGAAAGGAAATATTAAGGGCATCAAATAAAACTAGTTTTCACTGCGAAAGTCCTCTTAGTTCCTGAGAAAATGATGATTATGGAGGATCGATTATTTAATATTTTAATGCATTTTGATGCAAAATCCATACTAAATCTCAGAATTTCTCAGAGATTTATGTACTGCTAAATAGCTCTTTAAATTTCCTTTCATTTGAGTATAATAATGTATAATATTGAGTGAAAAAAATTTTTTCGATTTTTTGCAAAAAAGGATGATGTATACACTGTCATTTTTGCCAAAAAATGCAAAATTTTTGTTTCACTCAATATTATACTCAAATGAAAGGAAATATTAAGGGCATCAAATAAAACTAGTTTTCACTGCGAAAGTCCTCTTAGTTCCTGAGAAAATGATGATTATGGAGGATCGATTATTTAATATTTTAATGCATTTTGATGCAAAATCCATACTAAATCTCAGAATTTCTCAGAGATTTATGTACTGCTAAATAGCTCTTTAAATTTCCTTTCATTTGAGTATAATAATGTATAAAATTTAGTGAAAAAAATTTTTTCGATTTTTTGCAAAAAAGGATGATGTATATACACTGTCATTTTTGCCAAAAAATGGAAAATTTTTGTTTCACTCAATATTATACTCAAATGAAAGGAAATATTAAGGGCATCAAATAAAACTAGTTTTCACTGCGAAAGTCCTCTTAGTTCCTGAGAAAATGATGATTATGGAGGATCGATTATTTAATATTTTAATGCATTTTGATGCAAAATCCATACTAAATCTCAGAATTTCTCAGAGATTTATGTACTGCTAAATAGCTCTTTAAATTTCCTTTCATTTGAGTATAATAATGTATAAAATTTAGTGAAAAAATTTTTTTCGATTTTTTGCCAAAAAATGGAAAATTTTTGTTTCACTCAATATTATACTCAAATGAAAGGAAATATTAAGGGCATCAAATAAAACTAGTTTTCACTGCGAAAGTCCTCTTAGTTCCTGAGAAAATGATGATTATGGAGGATCGATTATTTAATATTTTAATGCATTTTGATGCAAAATCCATACTAAATCTCAGAATTTCTCAGAGATTTATGTACTGCTAAATAGCTCTTTAAATTCCCTTTCATTTGAGTATAATAATGCATAATATTGAGTGAAAAAAATTTTTTCGATTTTTTGCAAAAAAGGATGATGTATACACTGTCATTTTTGCCAAAAAATGGAAAATTTTTGTTTCACTCAACATTATACTCAAATGAAAGGAAATATTAAGGGCATCAAATAAAACTAGTTTTCACTGCGAAAGTCCTCTTAGTTCCTGAAAAAATTATGATTATGGAGGATCGATTATTTAATATTTTAATGCATTTTGATGCAAAATCCATACTAAATCTCAGAATTTCTCAGAGATTTATGTACTGCTAAATAGCTCTTTAAATTTCCTTTCATTTGAGTATAATAATGTATAAAATTGAGTGAAAAAAATTTTTTCGATTTTTTGCAAAAAAGGATGATGTATACACTGTCATTTTTGCCAAAAAATGGAAAATTTTTCTTTCACTCAATATTATACTCAAATGAAAGGAAATATTAAGGGCATCAAATAAAACTAGTTTTCACTGCGAAAGTCCTCTTAGTTCCTGAGAAAATGATGATTATGGAGGATCGATTATTTAATATTTTAATACATTTTGATGCAAAATCCATACTAAATCTCAGAATTTCTCAGAGATTTATGTACTGCTAAATAGCTCTTTAAATTTCCTTTCATTTGAGTATAATAATGTATAAAATTTAGTGAAAAAAATTTTTTCGATTTTTTGCAAAAAAGGATGATGTATACACTGTCATTTTTGCCAAAAAATGAAAAATTTTTGTTTCACTCAATATTATACTCAAATGAAAGGAAATATTAAGGGCATCAAATAAAACTAGTTTTCACTGCGAAAGTCCTCTTAGTTCCTGAGAAAATGATGATTATGGAGGATCGATTATTTAATATTTTAATGCATTTTGATGCAAAATCCATACTAAATCTCAGAATTTCTCAGAGATTTATGTACTGCTAAATAGCTCTTTAAATTTCCTTTCATTTGAGTATAATAATGTATAATATTGAGTGAAAAAAATTTTTTCGATTTTTTGCAAAAAAGGATGATGTATACACTGTCATTTTTGCCAAAAAATGCAAAATTTTTGTTTCACTCAATATTATACTCAAATGAAAGGAAATATTAAGGGCATCAAATAAAACTAGTTTTCACTGCGAAAGTCCTCTTAGTTCCTGAGAAAATGATGATTATGGAGGATCGATTATTTAATATTTTAATGCAATTTGATGCAAAATCCATACTAAATCTCAGAATTTCTCAGAGATTTATGTACTGCTAAATAGCTCTTTAAATTTCCTTTCATTTGAGTATAATAATGTATAATATTGAGTGAAAAAAATTTTTTAGATTTTTTGCAAAAAAGGATGATGTATACACTGTCATTTTTGCCAAAAAATGGAAAATTTTTGTTTCACTCAATATTATACTCAAATGAAAGGAAATATTAAGGGCATCAAATAAAACTAGTTTTCACTGCGAAAGTCCTCTTAGTTCCTGAGAAAATGATGATTATGGAGGATCGATTATTTAATATTTTAATGCATTTTGATGCAAAATCCATACTAAATCTCAGAATTTCTCAGAGATTTATGTACTGCTAAATAGCTCTTTAAATTCCCTTTCATTTGAGTATAATAATGCATAATATTGAGTGAAAAAATTTTTTTCGATTTTTTGCAAAAAAGGATGATGTATACACTGTCATTTTTGCCAAAAAATGGAAAATTTTTGTTTCACTCAATATTATACTCAAATGAAAGGAAATATTAAGGGCATCAAATAAAACTAGTTTTCACTGCGAAAGTCCTCTTAGTTCCTGAGAAAATGATGATTATGGAGGATCGATTATTTAATATTTTAATGCAATTTGATGCAAAATCCATACTAAATCTCAGAATTTCTCAGAGATTTATGTACTGCTAAATAGCTCTTTAAATTTCCTTTCATTTGAGTATAATAATGTATAATATTGAGTGAAAAAAATTTTTTAGATTTTTTGCAAAAAAGGATGATGTATACACTGTCATTTTTGCCAAAAAATGGAAAATTTTTGTTTCACTCAATATTATACTCAAATGAAAGGAAATATTAAGGGCATCAAATAAAACTAGTTTTCACTGCGAAAGTCCTCTTAGTTCCTGAGAAAATGATGATTATGGAGGATCGATTATTTAATATTTTAATGCATTTTGATGCAAAATCCATACTAAATCTCAGAATTTCTCAGAGATTTATGTACTGCTAAATAGCTCTTTAAATTCCCTTTCATTTGAGTATAATAATGCATAATATTGAGTGAAAAAATTTTTTTCGATTTTTTGCAAAAAAGGATGATGTATACACTGTCATTTTTGCCAAAAAATGGAAAATTTTTGTTTCACTCAATATTATACTCAAATGAAAGGAAATATTAAGGGCATCAAATAAAACTAGTTTTCACTGCGAAAGTCCTCTTAGTTCCTGAGAAAATGATGATTATGGAGGATCGATTATTTAATATTTTAATGCATTTTGATGCAAAATCCATACTAAATCTCAGAATTTCTCAGAGATTTATGTACTGCTAAATAGCTCTTTAAATTTCCTTTCATTTGAGTATAATAATGTATAATATTGAGTGAAAAAAATTTTTTAGATTTTTTGCAAAAAAGGATGATGTATACACTGTCATTTTTGCCAAAAAATGAAAAATTTTTGTTTCACTCAATATTATACTCAAATGAAAGGAAATATTAAGGGCATCAAATAAAACTAGTCTTCACTGCGAAAGTCCTCTTAGTTCCTGAGAAAATGATGATTATGGAGGATCGATTATTTATTATTTTAATGCATTTTGATGCAAAATCCATACTAAATCTCAGAATTTCTCAGAGATTTATGTACTGCTAAATAGCTCTTTAAATTTCCTTTCATTTGAGTATAATAATGTATAATATTGAGTGAAAAAAATTTTTTCGATTTTTTGCAAAAAAGGATGATGTATACACTGTCATTTTTGCCAAAAAATGCAAAATTTTTGTTTCACTCAATATTATACTCAAATGAAAGGAAATATTAAGGGCATCAAATAAAACTAGTTTTCACTGCGAAAGTCCTCTTAGTTCCTGAGAAAATGATGATTATGGAGGATCGATTATTTAATATTTTAATGCATTTTGATGCAAAATCCATACTAAATCTCAGAATTTCTCAGAGATTTATGTACTGCTAAATAGCTCTTTAAATTTCCTTTCATTTGAGTATAATAATGCATAAAATTTAGTGAAAAAAATTTTTTCGATTTTTTGCAAAAAAGGATGATGTATACACTGTCATTTTTGCCAAAAAATGGAAAATTTTTGTTTCACTCAATATTATACTCAAATGAAAGGAAATATTAAGGGCATCAAATAAAACTAGTTTTCACTGCGAAAGTCCTCTTAGTTCCTGAAAAAATGATGATTATGGAGGATCGATTATTTAATATTTTAATGCATTTTGATGCAAAATCCATACTAAATCTCAGAATTTCTCAGAGATTTATGTACTGCTAAGTAGCTCTTTAAATTCCCTTTCATTTGAGTATAATAATGCATAATATTGAGTGAAAAAATTTTTTTCGATTTTTTGCAAAAAAGGATGATGTATACACTGTCATTTTTGCCAAAAAATGGAAAATTTTTGTTTCACTCAATATTATACTCAAATGAAAGGAAATATTAAGGGCATCAAATAAAACTAGTTTTCACTGCGAAAGTCCTCTTAGTTCCTGAGAAAATGATGATTATGGAGGATCGATTATTTAATATTTTAATATTATTTAATATTTTAATGCATTTTGATGCAAAATCCATACTAAATCTCAGAATTTCTCAGAGATTTATGTACTGCTAAATAGCTCTTTAAATTTCCTTTCATTTGAGTATAATAATGTATAATATTGAGTGAAAAAAATTTTTTCGATTTTTTGCAAAAAAGGATGATGTATACACTGTCATTTATGCCAAAAAATGCAAAATTTTTGTTTCACTCAATATTATACTCAAATGAAAGGAAATATTAAGGGCATCAAATAAAACTAGTTTTCACTGCGAAAGTCCTCTTAGTTCCTGAAAAATTGATGATTATGGAGGATCGATTATTTAATATTTTAATGCATTTTGATGCAAAATCCATACTAAATCTCAGAATTTCTCAGAGATTTATGTACTGCTAAATAGCTCTTTAAATTCCCTTTCATTTGAGTATAATAATGTATAATATTGAGGGAAAAAAATTTTTTCGATTTTTTGCAAAAAAGGATGATGTATACACTGTCATTTTTGCCAAAAAATGGAAAATTTTTGTTTCACTCAATATTATACTCAAATGAAAGGAAATATTAAGGGCATCAAATAAAACTAGTTTTCACTGCGAAAGTCCTCTTAGTTCCTGAGAAAATGATGATTATGGAGGATCGATTATTTAATATTTTAATGCATTTTGATGCAAAATCCATACTAAATCTCAGAATTTCTCAGAGATTTATGTACTGCTAAATAGCTCTTTAAATTCCCTTTCATTTGAGTATAATAATGTATAATATTGAGGGAAAAAATTTTTTCGATTTTTTGCAAAAAAGGATGATGTATACACTGTCATTTTTGCCAAAAAATGGAAAATTTTTGTTTCACTCAATATTATACTCAAATGAAAGGAAATATTAAGGGCATCAAATAAAACTAGTTTTCACTGCGAAAGTCCTCTTAGTTCCTGAGAAAATGATGATTATGGAGGATCGATTATTTAATATTTTAATGCATTTTGATGCAAAATCCATACTAAATCTCAGAATTTCTCAGAGATTTATGTACTGCTAAATAGCTCTTTAAATTCCCTTTCATTTGAGTATAATAATGCATAATATTGAGTGAAAAAAATTTTTTCGATTTTTTGCAAAAAAGGATGATGTATACACTGTCATTTTTGCCAAAAAATGGAAAATTTTTGTTTCACTCAATATTATACTCAAATGAAAGGAAATATTAAGGGCATCAAATAAAACTAGTTTTCACTGCGAAAGTCCTCTTAGTTCCTGAGAAAATGATGATTATGGAGGATCGATTATTTAATATTTTAATGCATTTTGATGCAAAATCCATACTAAATCTCAGAATTTCTCAGAGATTTATGTACTGCTAAATAGCTCTTTAAATTTCCTTTCATTTGAGTATAATAATGTATAATATTGAGTGAACAAAATTTTTTCGATTTTTTGCAAAAAAGGATGATGTATACACTGTCATTTATGCCAAAAAATGCAAAATTTTTGTTTCACTCAATATTATACTCAAATGAAATTAAATATTAAGGGCATCAAATAAAACTAGTTTTCACTGCGAAAGTCCTCTTAGTTCCTGAAAAAATGATGATTATGGAGGATCGATTATTTAATATTTTAATGCATTTTGATGCAAAATCCATACTAAATCTCAGAATTTCTCAGAGATTTATGTACTGCTAAATAGCTCTTTAAATTCCCTTTCATTTGAGTATAATAATGCATAATATTGAGTGAAAAAATTTTTTTCGATTTTTTGCAAAAAAGGATGATGTATACACTGTCATTTTTGCCAAAAAATGGAAAATTTTTGTTTCACTCAATATTATACTCAAATGAAAGGAAATATTAAGGGCATCAAATAAAACTAGTTTTCACTGCGAAAGTCCTCTTAGTTCCTGAGAAAATGATGATTATGGAGGATCGATTATTTAATATTTAATGTCATTTTTGCCAAAAAATGGAAAATTTTTGTTTCACTCAATATTATACTCAAATGAAAGGAAATATTAAGGGCATCAAATAAAACTAGTTTTCACTGCGAAAGTCCTCTTAGTTCCTGAGAAAATGATGATTATGGAGGATCGATTATTTAATATTTTAATGCATTTTGATGCAAAATCCATACTAAATCTCAGAATTTCTCAGAGATTTATGTACTGCTAAATAGCTCTTTAAATTTCCTTTCATTTGAGTATAATAATGTATAAAATTTAGTGAAAAAAATTTTTTCGATTTTTTGCAAAAAAGGATGATGTATACACTGTCATTTTTGCCAAAAAATGGAAAATTTTTGTTTCACTCAATATTATACTCAAATGAAAGGAAATATTAAGGGCATCAAATAAAACTAGTTTTCACTGCGAAAGTCCTCTTAGTTCCTGAGAAAATGATGATTATGGAGGATCGATTATTTAATATTTTAATGCATTTTGATGCAAAATCCATACTAAATCTCAGAATTTCTCAGAGATTTATGTACTGCTAAATAGCTCTTTAAATTCCCTTTCATTTGAGTATAATAATGCATAATATTGAGTGAAAAAAATTTTTTCGATTTTTTGCAAAAAAGGATGATGTATACACTGTCATTTTTGCCAAAAAATGCAAAATTTTTGTTTCACTCAATATTATACTCAAATGAAAGGAAATATTAAGGGCATCAAATAAAACTAGTTTTCACTGCGAAAGTCCTCTTAGTTCCTGAGAAAATGATGATTATGGAGGATCGATTATTTAATATTTTAATGCATTTTGATGCAAAATCCATACTAAATCTCAGAATTTCTCAGAGATTTATGTACTGCTAAATAGCTCTTTAAATTTCCTTTCATTTGAGTATAATAATGTATAAAATTTAGTGAAAAAAATTTTTTAGATTTTTTGCAAAAAAGGATGATGTATACACTGTCATTTTTGCCAAAAAATGGAAAATTTGATTATGGAGGATCGATTATTTAATATTTTAATGCATTTTGATGCAAAATCCATACTAAATCTCAGAATTTCTGAGAGATTTATGTACTGCTAAATAGCTCTTTAAATTTCCTTTCATTTGAGTATAATAATGTATAATATTGAGTGAAAAAAATTTTTTCGATTTTTTGCAAAAAAGGATGATGTATACACTGTCATTTTTGCCAAAAAATGCAAAATTTTTGTTTCACTCAATATTATACTCAAATGAAAGGAAATATTAAGGGCATCAAATAAAACTAGTTTTCACTGCGAAAGTCCTCTTAGTTCCTGAAAAAATTATGATTATGGAGGATCGATTATTTAATATTTTAATGCATTTTGATGCAAAATCCATACTAAATCTCAGAATTTCTCAGAGATTTATGTACTGCTAAATAGCTCTTTAAATTTCCTTTCATTTGAGTATAATAATGTATAAAATTGAGTGAAAAAAATTTTTTCGATTTTTTGCAAAAAAGGATGATGTATATATACACTGTCATTTTTGCCAAAAAATGCAAAATTTTTGTTTCACTCAATATTATACTCAAATGAAAGGAAATATTAAGGGCATCAAATAAAACTAGTTTTCACTGCGAAAGTCCTCTTAGTTCCTGAGAAAATGATGATTATGGAGGATCGATTATTTAATATTTTAATGCATTTTGATGCAAAATCCATACTAAATCTCAGAATTTCTGAGAGATTTATGTACTGCTAAATAGCTCTTTAAATTTCCTTTCATTTGAGTATAATAATGTATAATATTGAGTGAAAAAAATTTTTTCGATTTTTTGCAAAAAAGGATGATGTATACACTGTCATTTTTGCCAAAAAATGCAAAATTTTTGTTTCACTCAATATTATACTCAAATGAAAGGAAATATTAAGGGCATCAAATAAAACTAGTTTTCACTGCGAAAGTCCTCTTAGTTCCTGAAAAAATTATGATTATGGAGGATCGATTATTTAATATTTTAATGCATTTTGATGCAAAATCCATACTAAATCTCAGAATTTCTCAGAGATTTATGTACTGCTAAATAGCTCTTTAAATTTCCTTTCATTTGAGTATAATAATGTATAATATTGAGTGAAAAAAATTTTTTCGATTTTTTGCAAAAAGGATGATGTATACACTGTCATTTTTGCCAAAAAATGGAAAATTTTTGTTTCACTCAATATTATTCTCAAATGAAAGGAAATATTAAGGGCATCAAATAAAACTAGTTTTCACTGCGAAAGTCCTCTTAGTTCCTGAAAAAATGATGATTATGGAGGATCGATTATTTAATATTTTAATGCATTTTGATGCAAAATCCATACTAAATCTCAGAATTTCTCAGAGATTTATGTACTGCTAAATAGCTCTTTAAATTCCCTTTCATTTGAGTATAATAATGCATGATATTGAGTGAAAAAAATTTTTTCGATTTTTTGCAAAAAAGGATGATGTATACACTGTCATTTTTGCCAAAAAATGGAAAATTTTTGTTTCACTCAATATTATACTCAAATGAAAGGAAATATTAAGGGCATCAAATAAAACTAGTTTTCACTGCGAAAGTCCTCTTAGTTCCTGAAAAAATGATGATTATGGAGGATCGATTATTTAATATTTTAATGCATTTTGATGCAAAATCCATACTAAATCTCAGAATTTCTCAGAGATTTATGTACTGCTAAATAGCTCTTTAAATTCCCTTTCATTTGAGTATAATAATGCATAATATTGAGTGAAAAAAATTTTTTCGATTTTTTGCAAAAAAGGATGATGTATACACTGTCATTTTTGCCAAAAAATGGAAAATTTTTGTTTCACTCAATATTATACTCAAATGAAAGGAAATATTAAGGGCATCAAATAAAACTAGTTTTCACTGCGAAAGTCCTCTTAGTTCCTGAAAAAATGATGATTATGGAGGATCGATTATTTAATATTTTAATGCATTTTGATGCAAAATCCATACTAAATCTCAGAATTTCTCAGAGATTTATGTACTGCTAAATAGCTCTTTAAATTCCCTTTCATTTGAGTATAATAATGCATAATATTGAGTGAAAAAAATTTTTTCGATTTTTTGCAAAAAAGGATGATGTATACACTGTCATTTTTGCCAAAAAATGGAAAATTTTTGTTTCACTCAATATTATACTCAAATGAAAGGAAATATTAAGGGCATCAAATAAAACTAGTTTTCACTGCGAAAGTCCTCTTAGTTCCTGAGAAAATGATGATTATGGAGGATCGATTATTTAATATTTTAATGCATTTTGATGCAAAATCCATACTAAATCTCAGAATTTCTCAGAGATTTATGTACTGCTAAATAGCTCTTTAAATTCCCTTTCATTTGAGTATAATAATGCATAATATTGAGTGAAAAAAATTTTTTCGATTTTTTGCAAAAAAGGATGATACACTGTCATTTTTGCCAAAAAATGGAAAATTTTTGTTTCACTCAATATTATACTCAAATGAAAGGAAATATTAAGGGCATCAAATAAAACTAGTTTTCACTGCGAAAGTCCTCTTAGTTCCTGAGAAAATGATGATTATGGAGGATCGATTATTTAATATTTTAATGCATTTTGATGCAAAATCCATACTAAATCTCAGAATTTCTCAGAGATTTATGTACTGCTAAATAGCTCTTTAAATTTCCTTTTATTTGAGTATAATAATGTATAAAATTTAGTGAAAAAAATTTTTTCGATTTTTTGCAAAAAAGGATGATGTATATATACACTGTCATTTTTGCCAACAAATGGAAAATTTTTGTTTCACTCAATATTATACTCAAATGAAAGGAAATATTAAGGGCATCAAATAAAACTAGTTTTCACTGCGAAAGTCCTCTTAGTTCCTGAAAAAATGATGATTATGGAGGATCGATTATTTAATATTTTAATGCATTTTGATGCAAAATCCATACTAAATCTCAGAATTTCTCAGAGATTTATGTACTGCTAAATAGCTCTTTAAATTTCCTTTCATTTGAGTATAATAATGTATAATATTGGTGAAAAAATTTTTTTCGATTTTTTGCAAAAAAGGATGACACTGTCATTTTTGCCAAAAAATGCAAAATTTTTGTTCACTCAATATATACTCAAATGAAAGGAAATATTAAGGGCATCAAATAAAACTAGTTTTCACTGCGAAAGTCCTCTTAGTTCCTGAGAAAATGATGATTATGGAGGATCGATTATTTAATATTTTAATGCATTTTGATGCAAAATCCATACTAAATCTCAGAATTTCTCAGAGATTTATGTACTGCTAAATAGCTCTTTAAATTTCCTTTCATTTGAGTATAATAATGTATAAAATTGAGTGAAAAAAATTTTTTCGATTTTTTTGCAAAAAAGGATGATGTATATATACACTGTCATTTTTGCCAAAAAATGCAAAATTTTTGTTTCACTCAATATTATACTCAAATGAAAGGAAATATTAAGGGCATCAAATAAAACTAGTTTTCACTGCGAAAGTCCTCTTAGTTCCTGAGAAATGATGATTATGGAGGATCGATTATTTAATATTTTAATGCATTTTTGATGCAAAATCCATACTAAATCTCAGAATTTCTGAGAGATTTATGTACTGCTAAATAGCTCTTTAAATTTCCTTCATTTGAGTATAATAATGTATAATATTGAGTGAAAAAAATTTTTCGATTTTTTGCAAAAAAGGTGATGTATACACTGTCATTTTTGCCAAAAAATGCAAAATTTTTGTTTCACTCAATATTATACTCAAATGAAAGGAAATATTAAGGGCATCAAATAAAACTAGTTTTCACTGCGAAAGTCCTCTTAGTTCCTGAAAAAATTATGATTATGGAGGATCGATTATTTAATATTTTAATGCATTTTGATGCAAAATCCATACTAAATCTCAGAATTTCTCAGAGATTTATGTACTGCTAAATAGCTCTTTAAATTTCCTTTCATTTGAGTATAATAATGTATAAATTGAGTGAAAAAAATTTTTTCGATTTTTTGCAAAAAAGGATGATGTATACACTGTCATTTTTGCCAAAAAATGGAAAATTTTTGTTTCACTCAATATTATACTCAAATGAAAGGAAATATTAAGGGCCATCAAATAAAACTAGTTTCACTGCGAAAGTCCTCTTAGTTCCTGAAAAAATGATGATTATGGAGGATCGATTATTTAATATTTTAATGCATTTTGATGCAAAATCCATACTAAATCTCAGAATTTCTCAGAGATTTATGTACTGCTAAATAGCTCTTTAAATTCCCTTTCATTTGGAGTATATAATGCATGATATTGAGTGAAAAAATTTTTTCGATTTTTTTGCAAAAAGGATGATGTATACACTGTCATTTTTTGCCAAAAAATGGAAAATTTTTGTTTCACTCAATATTATACTCAAATGAAAGGAAATATTAAGGGCATCAATAAAACTAGTTTTCACTGCGAAAGTCCTCTTAGTTCCTGAAAAAATGATGATTATGGAGGGATCGATTATTTAATATTTTAATGCATTTTGATGCAAAATCCATACTAAATCTCAGAATTTCTCAGAGATTTATGTACTGCTAAATAGCTCTTTAAATTCCCTTTCATTTGAGTATAATAATGCATAATATTGAGTGAAAAAAATTTTTTCGATTTTTGGCAAAAAAGGATGATGTATACACTGTCATTTTTGCCAAAAAATGGAAAATTTTTGTTTCACTCAATATTATACTCAAATGAAAGGAATATTAAGGGCATCAAATAAAACTAGTTTTCACTGCGAAAGTCCTCTTAGTTCCTGAAAAATGATGATTATGGAGGATCGATTATTTAATATTTTAATGCATTTTGATGCAAAATCCATACTAAATCTCAGAATTTCTCAGAGATTTATGTACTGCTAAATAGCTCTTTAAATTCCCTTTCATTTGAGTATAATAATGCATAATATTGAGTGAAAAAAATTTTTTCGATTTTTGCAAAAAGGATGATGTATACACTGTCATTTTTGCCAAAAAATGGAAAATTTTTGTTTCACCAATATTATACTCAAATGAAAGGAAATATTAAGGGCATCAAATAAAACTAGTTTTCACTGCGAAAGTCCTCTTAGTTCCTGAGAAAATGATGATTATGGAGGATCGATTATTTAATATTTAATGCATTTTGATGCAAAATCCATACTAAATCTCTGAATTTCTCAGAGATTTATGTACTGCTAAATAGCTCTTTAAATTCCCTTTCATTTGAGTATAATAATGCATAATATTGAGTGAAAAAAATTTTTTCGATTTTTTGCAAAAAAGGATGATACACTGTCATTTTTGCCAAAAAATGAAAATTTTTGTTTCACTCAATATTATACTCAAATGAAAGGAAATATTAAGGGCATCAAATAAAACTAGTTTTCACTGCGAAAGTCCTCTTAGTTCCTGAGAAAATGATGATTATGGAGGATCGATTATTTAATATTTTAATGCATTTTGATGCAAAATCCATACTAAATCTCAGAATTTCTCAGAGATTTATGTACTGCTAAATAGCTCTTTAAATTTCCTTTTATTTGAGTATAATAATGTATAAAATTTAGTGAAAAAAATTTTTTCGATTTTTTGCAAAAAAGGATGATGTATATATACACTGTCATTTTTGCCAACAAATGGAAAATTTTTGTTTCACTCAATATTATACTCAAATGAAAGGAAATATTAAGGGCATCAAATAAAACTAGTTTTCACTGCGAAAGTCCTCTTAGTTCCTGAAAAATGATGATTATGGAGGATCGATTATTTAATATTTTAATGCATTTTTGATGCAAAATCCATACTAAATCTCAGAATTTCTCAGAGATTATGTACTGCTAAATAGCTCTTTAAATTTCCTTTCATTTGAGTATAATAATGTATAATATTGAGTGAAAAAATTTTTTTCGATTTTTTGCAAAAAAGGATGATGTATACACTGTTCATTTTGCCAAAAAATGAAAATTTTTGTTTCACTCAATATTATACTCAAATGAAAGGAATATTAAGGGCATCAAATGAAACTAGTTTTCACTGCGAAAGTCCTCTAGTTCCTGAGAAAATGATGATTATGGAGGATCGATTATTTAATATTTAATGCATTTTGATGCAAAATCCATACTAAATCTCAGAATTTCTCAGAGATTTATGTACTGCTAAATAGCTCTTTAAATTTCCTTTCATTTGAGTATAATAATGTATAATATTGAGTGAAAAAAATTTTTTCGATTTTTTGCAAAAAAGGATGATGTATACACTGTCATTTTTGCCAAAAAATGGAAAATTTTTGTTTCACTCAATATTATACTCAAATGAAAGGAAATATTAAGCGCATCAAATAAAACTAGTTTTCACTGCGAAAGTCCTCTTAGTTCCTGAAAAAATGATGATTATGGAGGATCGATTATTTAATATTTTAATGCATTTTGATGCAAAATCCATACTAAATCTCAGAATTTCTCAGAGATTTATGTACTGCTAAATAGCTCTTTAAATTCCCTTTCATTGAGTATAATAATGCATAATATTGAGTGAAAAAATTTTTTTCGATTTTTTGCAAAAAAGGATGATGTATACACTGTCATTTTTGCCAAAAAATGGAAAATTTTTGTTTCACTCAATATTATACTCAAATGAAAGGAAATATTAAGGGCATCAAATAAAACTAGTTTTCACTGCGAAAGTCCTCTTAGTTCCTGAGAAAATGATGATTATGGAGGATCGATTATTTAATATTTTAATGCATTTTGATGCAAAATCCATACTAAATCTCAGAATTTCTCAGAGATTTATGTACTGCTAAATAGCTCTTTAAATTCCCTTTCATTTGAGTATAATAATGCATAATATTGAGTGAAAAAAATTTTTTCGATTTTTTGCAAAAAAGGATGATGTATACACTGTCATTTTTGCCAAAAAATGGAAAATTTTTGTTTCACTCAATATTATACTCAAATGAAAGGAAATATTAAGGGCATCAAATAAAACTAGTTTTCACTGCGAAAGTCCTCTTAGTTCCTGAGAAAATGATGATTATGGAGGATCGATTATTTAATATTTTAATGCATTTTGATGCAAAATCCATACTAAATCTCAGAATTTCTCAGAGATTTATGTACTGCTAAATAGCTCTTTAAATTTCCTTTCATTTGAGTATAATAATGTATAATATTGAGTGAAAAAAATTTTTTCGATTTTTTGCAAAAAAGGATGATGTATACACTGTCATTTTTGCCAAAAAATGGAAAATTTTTGTTTCACTCAATATTATACTCAAATGAAAGGAAATATTAAGGGCATCAAATGAAACTAGTTTTCACTGCGAAAGTCCTCTTAGTTCCTGAGAAAATGATGATTATGGAGGATCGATTATTTAATATTTTAATGCATTTTGATGCAAAATCCATACTAAATCTCAGAATTTCTCAGAGATTTATGTACTGCTAAATAGCTCTTTAAATTCCCTTTCATTTGAGTATAATAATGTATAATATTGAGTGAAAAAAATTTTTTCGATTTTTTGCAAAAAAGGATGATGTATACACTGTCATTTTTGCCAAAAAATGGAAAATTTTTGTTTCACTCAATATTATACTCAAATGAAAGGAAATATTAAGGGCATCAAATAAAACTAGTTTTCACTGCGAAAGTCCTCTTAGTTCCTGAAAAAATGATGATTATGGAGGATCGATTATTTAATATTTTAATGCATTTTGATGCAAAATCCATACTAAATCTCAGAATTTCTCAGAGATTTATGTACTGCTAAATAGCTCTTTAAATTCCCTTTCATTTGAGTATAATAATGTATAATATTGAGTGAAAAAATTTTTTAGATTTTTTGCAAAAAAGGATGATGTATACACTGTCATTTTTGCCAAAAAATGGAAAATTTTTGTTTCACTCAATATTATACTCAAATGAAAGGAAATATTAAGGGCATCAAATAAAACTAGTTTTCACTGCGAAAGTCCTCTTAGTTCCTGAGAAAATGATGATTATGGAGGATCGATTATTTAATATTTTAATGCATTTTGATGCAAAATCCATACTAAATCTCAGAATTTCTCAGAGATTTATGTACTGCTAAATAGCTCTTTAAATTCCCTTTCATTTGAGTATAATAATGCATAATATTGAGTGAAAAAAATTTTTTCGATTTTTTGCAAAAAAGGATGATACACTGTCATTTTTGCCAAAAAATGGAAAATTTTTGTTTCACTCAATATTATACTCAAATGAAAGGAAATATTAAGGGCATCAAATAAAACTAGTTTTCACTGCGAAAGTCCTCTTAGTTCCTGAGAAAATGATGATTATGGAGGATCGATTATTTAATATTTTAATGCATTTTGATGCAAAATCCATACTAAATCTCAGAATTTCTCAGAGATTTATGTACTGCTAAATAGCTCTTTAAATTTCCTTTTATTTGAGTATAATAATGTATAAAATTTAGTGAAAAAAATTTTTTCGATTTTTTGCAAAAAAGGATGATGTATATATACACTGTCATTTTTGCCAACAAATGGAAAATTTTTGTTTCACTCAATATTATACTCAAATGAAAGGAAATATTAAGGGCATCAAATAAAACTAGTTTTCACTGCGAAAGTCCTCTTAGTTCCTGAAAAAATGATGATTATGGAGGATCGATTATTTAATATTTTAATGCATTTTGATGCAAAATCCATACTAAATCTCAGAATTTCTCAGAGATTTATGTACTGCTAAATAGCTCTTTAAATTTCCTTTCATTTGAGTATAATAATGTATAATATTGAGTGAAAAAATTTTTTTCGATTTTTTGCAAAAAAGGATGATGTATACACTGTCATTTTTGCCAAAAAATGCAAAATTTTTGTTTCACTCAATATTATACTCAAATGAAAGGAAATATTAAGGGCATCAAATGAAACTAGTTTTCACTGCGAAAGTCCTCTTAGTTCCTGAGAAAATGATGATTATGGAGGATCGATTATTTAATATTTTAATGCATTTTGATGCAAAATCCATACTAAATCTCAGAATTTCTCAGAGATTTATGTACTGCTAAATAGCTCTTTAAATTTCCTTTCATTTGAGTATAATAATGTATAAAATTGAGTGAAAAAAATTTTTTCGATTTTTTGCAAAAAAGGATGATGTATACACTGTCATTTTTGCCAAAAAATGGAAAATTTTTGTTTCACTCAATATTATACTCAAATGAAAGGAAATATTAAGGGCATCAAATGAAACTAGTTTTCACTGCGAAAGTCCTCTTAGTTCCTGAGAAAATGATGATTATGGAGGATCGATTATTTAATATTTTAATGCATTTTGATGCAAAATCCATACTAAATCTCAGAATTTCTCAGAGATTTATGTACTGCTAAATAGCTCTTTAAATTCCCTTTCATTTGAGTATAATAATGTATAATATTGAGTGAAAAAAATTTTTTAGATTTTTTGCAAAAAAGGATGATGTATACACTGTCATTTTTGCCAAAAAATGGAAAATTTTTGTTTCACTCAATATTATACTCAAATGAAAGGAAATATTAAGGGCATCAAATAAAACTAGTTTTCACTGCGAAAGTCCTCTTAGTTCCTGAAAAAATGATGATTATGGAGGATCGATTATTTAATATTTTAATGCATTTTGATGCAAAATCCATACTAAATCTCAGAATTTCTCAGAGATTTATGTACTGCTAAATAGCTCTTTAAATTCCCTTTCATTTGAGTATAATAATGTATAATATTGAGTGAAAAAATTTTTTTTTTTTTGCAAAAAAGGATGATGTATACACTGTCATTTTTGCCAAAAAATGGAAAATTTTTGTTTCACTCAATATTATACTCAAATGAAAGGAAATATTAAGGGCATCAAATAAAACTAGTTTTCACTGCGAAAGTCCTCTTAGTTCCTGAGAAAATGATGATTATGGAGGATCGATTATTTAATATTTTAATGCATTTTGATGCAAAATCCATACTAAATCTCAGAATTTCTCAGAGATTTATGTACTGCTAAATAGCTCTTTAAATTTCCTTTCATTTGAGTATAATAATGTATAATATTGAGTGAAAAAAATTTTTTAGATTTTTTGCAAAAAAGGATGATGTATACACTGTCATTTTTGCCAAAAAATGCAAAATTTTTGTTTCACTCAATATTATACTCAAATGAAAGGAAATATTAAGGGCATCAAATAAAACTAGTTTTCACTGCGAAAGTCCTCTTAGTTCCTGAAAAAATTATGATTATGGAGGATCGATTATTTAATATTTTAATGCATTTTGATGCAAAATCCATACTAAATCTCAGAATTTCTCAGAGATTTATGTACTGCTAAATAGCTCTTTGAATTTCCTTTCATTTGAGTATAATAATGTATAAAATTTAGTGAAAAAAATTTTTTCGATTTTTTGCAAAAAAGGATGGTGTATACACTGTCATTTTTGCCAAAAAATGCAAAATTTTTGTTTCACTCAATATTATACTCAAATGAAAGGAAATATTAAGGGCATCAAATAAAACTAGTTTTCACTGCGAAAGTCCTCTTAGTTCCTGAGAAAATGATGATTATGGAGGATCGATTATTTAATATTTTAATGCATTTTGATGCAAAATCCATACTAAATCTCAGAATTTCTCAGAGATTTATGTACTGCTAAATAGCTCTTTAAATTTCCTTTCATTTGAGTATAATAATGTATAATATTGAGTGAAAAAAATTTTTTCGATTTTTTGCAAAAAAGGATGATGTATACACTGTCATTTTTGCCAAAAAATGGAAAATTTTTGTTTCACTCAATATTATACTCAAATGAAAGGAAATATTAAGGGCATCAAATAAAACTAGTTTTCACTGCGAAAGTCCTCTTAGTTCCTGAGAAAATGATGATTATGGAGGATCGATTATTTAATATTTTAATGCATTTTGATGCAAAATCCATACTAAATCTCAGAATTTCTCAGAGATTTATGTACTGCTAAATAGCTCTTTAAATTTCCTTTCATTTGAGTATAATAATGTATAATATTGAGTGAAAAAATTTTTTTAGATTTTTTGCAAAAAAGGATGATGTATACACTGTCATTTTTGCCAAAAAATGAAAAATTTTTGTTTCACTCAATATTATACTCAAATGAAAGGAAATATTAAGGGCATCAAATAAAACTAGTTTTCACTGCGAAAGTCCTCTTAGTTCCTGAGAAAATGATGATTATGGAGGATCGATTATTTAATATTTTAATGCATTTTGATGCAAAATCCATACTAAATCTCAGAATTTCTCAGAGATTTATGTACTGCTAAATAGCTCTTTAAATTCCCTTTCATTTGAGTATAATAATGCATAATATTGAGTGAAAAAAATTTTTTCGATTTTTTGCAAAAAAGGATGATGTATACACTGTCATTTTTGCCAAAAAATGGAAAATTTTTGTTTCACTCAATATTATACTCAAATGAAAGGAAATATTAAGGGCATCAAATAAAACTAGTTTTCACTGCGAAAATCCTCTTAGTTCCTGAAAAAATGATGATTATGGAGGATCGATTATTTAATATTTTAATGCATTTTGATGCAAAATCCATACTAAATCTCAGAATTTCTCAGAGATTTATGTACTGCTAAATAGCTCTTTAAATTCCATTTCATTTGAGTATAATAATGCATAATATTGAGTGAAAAAATTTTTTTCGATTTTTTGCAAAAAAGGATGATGTATACACTGTCATTTTTGCCAAAAAATGGAAAATTTTTGTTTCACTCAATATTATACTCAAATGAAAGGAAATATTAAGGGCATCAAATAAAACTAGTTTTCACTGCGAAAGTCCTCTTAGTTCCTGAGAAAATGATGATTATGGAGGATCGATTATTTAATATTTTAATGCATTTTGATGCAAAATCCATACTAAATCTCAGAATTTCTCAGAGATTTATGTACTGCTAAATAGCTCTTTAAATTTCCTTTCATTTGAGTATAATAATGTATAAAATTTAGTGAAAAAATTTTTTTCGATTTTTTGCAAAAAAGGATGATGTATACACTGTCATTTTTGCCAAAAAATGGAAAATTTTTGTTTCACTCAATATTATACTCAAATGAAAGGAAATATTAAGGGCATCAAATAAAACTAGTTTTCACTGCGAAAGTCCTCTTAGTTCCTGAGAAAATGATGATTATGGAGGATCGATTATTTAATATTTTAATGCATTTTGATGCAAAATCCATACTAAATCTCAGAATTTCTCAGAGATTTATGTACTGCTAAATAGCTCTTTAAATTTCCTTTCATTTGAGTATAATAATGTATAAAATTTAGTGAAAAAATTTTTTTCGATTTTTTGCAAAAAGGATGATGTATACACTGTCATTTTTGCCAAAAAATGGAAAATTTTTGTTTCACTCAATATTATACTCAAATGAAAGGAAATATTAAGGGCATCAAATAAAACTAGTTTTCACTGCGAAAGTCCTCTTAGTTCCTGAGAAAATGATGATTATGGAGGATCGATTATTTAATATTTTAATGCATTTTGATGCAAAATCCATACTAAATCTCAGAATTTCTCAGAGATTTATGTACTGCTAAATAGCTCTTTAAATTCCCTTTCATTTGAGTATAATAATGTATAATATTGAGTGAAAAAAATTTTTTCGATTTTTTGCAAAAAAGGATGATGTATACACCGTCATTTTTGCCAAAAAATGGAAAATTTTTGTTTCACTCAATATTATACTCAAATTAAAGGAAATATTAAGGGCATCAAATAAAACTAGTTTTCACTGCGAAAGTCCTCTTAGTTCCTGAGAAAATGATGATTATGGAGGATCGATTATTTAATATTTTAATGCATTTTGATGCAAAATCCATACTAAATCTCAGAATTTCTCAGAGATTTATGTACTGCTAAATAGCTCTTTAAATTCCCTTTCATTTGAGTATAATAATGTATAATATTGAGTGAAAAACTCTTTAAATTCCCTTTTCATTTGAGTATAATATTGAGTGAAAAAATTTTTTCGATTTTTTGCAGGTACCTTGGGGCGGGCAGGTACCTATGGGAGGGCAGGTACTTATTGAGTGTAAATAAAATATTCGAATTTTTGCAAAAAAAATTAAAAAAATTCTCACCCAATATTATATATTATGCTTTTAAAAAAATTATATATTTTGAATTTAACAAAATATATAGATATAATTATTTGTTAAATATATAAATTTCCTCTTCACATATTTTTTTTTTTCAAACATAAACTAATTGTTATTAAATATGGCAGCCATAAATTTTCAGATCGAATAGAAATATATAAAACGCTATCGGTTTTATTTATTTTGTTTAAATAAAACACTATTTTTGCAAAAAATTTCTAGTATTTATTTAATATTGATTTGATTCATTTTATGATTTATTTGATTTTTTTTTATTTTATTATTATTAACTTATACCAACAGTATAATCTTATAACGTTTTTTTATACATTAAATCTCATGTCTAATTTTGTTTTCATATGTTTTACTTAGGTTTTAGTAATATATTTGTTTAGTAATGTGTAGAGTTACATTTAATTAGACTATGCTTGTTTTATTTTAATTACATATTAGACTATTTTTCTTGTTTTTTGTAGGAAATACATATTTTTGATAAATATTTAGTTTAAGTATGTTACAATGTGTTGGTTACTACAACCAATTAATTCGGTTAGCACAACCATATTCAAATGTGATTGTGTGATAAATACATTGGGTGTTGCTAACAATATTTAGTTGTGTTAGCCGAATTTCGTTGTGTATTCCAATATTCAGTTGTATCAACCGATTTCAGTCGTAGAAACCGAATTTCAGTTGGAGGCTGACAAAAGTTTTCTATGTGTGTAAAAGCCATAATCATAAAAGAATTAAAAAAAAACTCTGAAAACTAT
This sequence comes from Eustalomyia histrio, assembly GCA_949748255.1. Taxonomy (NCBI): domain Eukaryota; kingdom Metazoa; phylum Arthropoda; class Insecta; order Diptera; family Anthomyiidae; genus Eustalomyia; species Eustalomyia histrio. The sequence continues at coordinate 126,038,463 of OX456527.1, forward strand.
AATTCTTGCAGTTTTGTTTGGAGATATCCAAATTCTTACTTACCAATGAAACACTCAAATTAACAAATCTGTAGTTTAAGGGGTTAACCCTTTATGAGTTGTTATTGTGTTTTTGAAGAATCTCTAACTTATTTACTTCTAACCTTTATGTTCATCCTTTAGTAATATTTTTTTTTTTTTATACAAAACTTATATTATTTTTACAACATCATTCTTTGGCTAATTTCAGTCTCACTGCTAATCGTTTACATTTCCATATCAATTGTGTTTCTAAAATACTAAATGACATGGCCACCAATACCAAACCCAGCAACAGATATGCACAGCAGGCAAATAATTGTATTTCAGGACCTTGAAATGTTTTCAATGGTACAAAATCACCATAACCGATGGTCGTCAGTGTAACAAAACAAAAATAAGCACCATCTATTAATGACCAATTTTCCCATAAAGCAAATATCACCGTACCCAAACAAACATAGAATATTAATATGAATAATACAACAATAATGGGAACTTGAGGTATTTGTGATGTTGAGTCGTTTAAGGATACTAACGAATGATTATCATAGTCTTCATGCTGACGTGATTTACTATGACTGCTATTAATGTGGTTGTGTAAATGTTTATCAGTCTGCTGGTGATGTTGTGCTGGCGTTTGAGATTGGTGTTGTAAATGTTTAAGTTTATACATATTTGTTCCTTCTAATTCAATATCATCATCATCGGTTGAATTATAGAGGTCACCACCATAACAAATGCTGGTCGATGAGGAATTTCTACGTTTTGGTATATGTAAATTACATTCACCTTTGCGATTTATAATCAATGATTTACGTTGATTGACCATAGAGTTGGTGTTTGATCTTTGAAAGGTATTCAAAGTATGGCGATGAAATGAAGCGGCTGTGGCATTCAGAAAACTTCTTGTAATCGGTTTATCTTCGGTATTCGATGAGGAACATGTTAAGAGAGGAACACGTGAAGGAGTACCATGGGGACAATTGCTGAAAAATTAAATTAGTACAAAATAAATTATATACAATTAGTTGTTATTATTTTTATATTAAAGCTTTAAAAAAAAAAAAATAAACTTTTTTGGCTGTATATACAAATGTCTTCAAAGTATGTGAAATGCATATATATATATATATATATATATATATATATATATATATATATATATATATATATATATATATATATATATATATATATATTCATTATGCATACTTTGAAGACATCTGTATATACAGCCAAAAAAGTCCCTATAATATGCGCTGTATAAAGTAAAATGTCTTCAGTGTATATAGTAGATTAATGTAAAGTTTGAGGTCAGCCTCCAAAGAATCAAAATGTCTTCATAGTAATCTGTAAAAAAAAAACCGTCCCCGCAACATGCGCTGTGCACATATATATATATACATATATGCACAGCTCATGTTGCGGGGACGGTTTTTCGTTCCTCAAGTTACTACGAAGACATTTTGTTACTTTGAGGACCGTCCTCAAACTTCTCATTTATCTACTGTATAAACTGAAGACATTTTACTGCATATAGAGCATATTATAGGGACGTTTTTGTTTGTATATACAGATGTCTTCAAAGAATGCGAAATGAATATATATATATATATATATATATATATATATATATATATGTGTGCACGGCGCATGTTGCGGGGACGGTTTTTCTTTGCACAAGTTACTATGAAGACATTTTGATACTTTGAAGACTGTCCTTAAACTTTTCTTTGTTCTACTGTTTACACTGAAGACATTTTACTAGATACAGCGCATATTATAGGGACTTATTTGGCTGTATATACAGATGTCTTCAAAGTATGCATAATGAATATATATATATATATATGCACAGCACATGTTGCGGGGACAGGTTTTCGTTCCACAAGTTACTATGAAGACATTTTGTTACTTTGGGGACTGTCCTTAAACTTTTCGTTATTCTATTGTTTACTCTGAAGACATTTTACTGGACACAGCGCATTTTATAGGGACTTTTTTGGCTGTATATACAGATGTCTTCAAAGTATGGGCAATGCATATATATATATATATATATATATATATATATATATATATATATATATATATATATATATATTCATTGTGCATACTTTGAAGACATCTGTATATACAGCCAAAAAAGTCCCTATAATATGCCCTGTATCCAGTAAAATGTCTTCAGTGTATATAGTAGATTAATGTAAAGTTTGAGGTCAGTCTCCAAAGAATCAAAATGTCTTCATAGTAACCTGTGAAACGAAAACCGTCCCCACAACATACGCTGTGCATATATATATATATATATATATATATATATATATATGTACGGCGCATGTTGCGGGGACGGTTTTTCGTTCCACAAGTTACTATGAAGACATTTTGTTACTTTGAAGACTGTCCTTAAACTTTTCGTTTTTCTACTGTTTACACTGAAGACATTTAACTGGATACAGCGCATATTATCGGGACTTTTTTGGCTGTATATACAAATGTCTTCAATGTATGCACAATGAATATATATATATATATATATATATATATATATATATATATATATATGTGCACGGCGCATGTTGCGGGGACGGTTTTTCGTTCCACAAGTTACTATGAAGACATTTTGTTACTTTGGGGACTGTCCACAAACTTTTCATTATTCTACTGTTTACACTGAAGACATTTTACTGGATACAGCGCATATTATAGGGACTTTTTTGGCTGTATATACAATTGGCAATGAATATATATATATATATTCATTGCCAATACTTTGAAGACATCTGTATATACAGCCAAAAAAGTCCCAATAATATGCGCTGTATCCAGTAAAATATCTTCAGTGTATATAGTAGATTAATGTAAAGTTTGAGGTCAGTCTCCAAAGAATCAAAATGTCTTCATAGTAACCTTTGAAACGAAAAACCGTCCCCGCAACATGCGCTATGCACATATATATTGAAGGCATCTGTATATACAGCCAAAAAAAGTCCCTATAAAATGCTCTGTGTCCAGTAAAATGTCTTCAGAGTAAACACTAGAATAACGAAAAGTTTAAGGACAGTCCCCAAAGTAACAAAATGTCTTCATAGTAACTTGTGGAACGAAAACCCGTCCCCGCAACATGTGCTGTGCATATATATATATATATTCATTTTGCATTCTTTGAAGACATCTGTATATACATCCAAAAACGTCCCTATAATATGCTTTGTATCCAGTAAAATGTCTTCAGTTTATACAGTAGATAAATGAGAAGTTTGAGGACGGTCCTCAAAGTAACAAAATGTCTTCGTAGTAACTTGAAGAACGAAAAACCGTCCCCGCAACATGAGCTGTGCACATATGCATTTCACATACTTTGAGGACATCTGTATATACAGCCAAAAAAGTCCCTGTAATATGCGCTGTATCCAGTAAAATGTCTTCAGTGTTTACAGTAGATTAATTAAAAGTTTGAGGACAGTCCCCAAAGTAACAAAATGTCTTCATAGTAACTTGTGGAACGAAAAGCTGTCGCCGCAACAAGCGCTGTGCACACATATATATATATATATATATATATATATATATATATATATATATATATATATATATGTGCACAGCACATATTGCGGGGACGGGTTTTCGTTCCACAAGTTACTATGAAGACATTTTGTTACTTTGGGGACTGTCCTTAAACTTTTCGTTATTCTAGTGTTTACTCTGAAGACATTTTACTGGACACAGCGCATTTTATAGGGACTTTTTTGGCTGTATATACAGATGTCTTCAAAGTATGGGCAATGCCTATATATATATATATATATATATGTGTGCACAGCGCATGTTGCGGGGACGGGTTTTCGTTCCACAAGTTACTATGAAGATATTTTGGTACTTTGGGGACCGTCCTCAAACTTTTAATTATTCTACTGTTTACACTGAAGACATTTTACTAGATACGGCGCATATTATAGGGACTTTTTTGGCGGTATATACAGATGTCTTCAAAGTATGCGAAATGAATATATATATATATATATATATATATATATATATATATATATATATATATATATATATATATATATATATGTGCACAGCGCATGCTGCGGGGACGGGTTTTCGTTCCACAAGTTACTATGAAGACATTTTGGTAGTTTGGGGACCGTCCTCAAACTTTTAATTATTCTACTGTTTACACTGAAGACATTTTACTGGATACGGCGCATGTTATAGGGACTTTTTTGGCTGTATATACAGATGTCTTCAAAGTATGCGAAATGAATATATATATATATATATATATATATATATATATATATATATATATATATATATATATATATATATATATATGCATTTCACATACTTTGAAGACATCTGTATATACAGCCAAAAAAGTCCCTATAAAATGCGCTGTGTCCAGTAAAATGTCTTCAGAGTACACACTAGAATAATGAAAAATTTAAGGACAGTCCCCAAAGTAACAAAATGTCTTCATAGTAACTTGTGGAACGAATATATATATATATATATATATATATATATATTCATTTCGCATACTTTGAAGACATCTGTATATACAGCCAAAAAAGTCCCTATAATATGCGCTGTATCCAGTAAAATGTCTTCAGTGTAAACAGTAGAATAACGAAAAGTTTAAGGACAGTCTCCAAAGTAACAAAATGTCTTCATAGTAACTTGTGGAACGAAAACCCGTCCCCGCAGCATGCGCCGTGCACATATATATATATATATATATATATATATATATATATATATATGTGCACAGCACATATTGCCTTCATAGTAACTTGTGGAACGAAAACCCGTCCCCGCAGCATGCGCCGTGCACATATATATATATATATATATATGTGCACAGCACATATTGCGGGGACGGGTTTTCGTTCCACAAGTTACTATGAAGACATTTTGTTACTTTGGGGACTGTCCTTAAACTTCTCGTTATTCTACTGTTTACTCTGAAGACATTTTACTGGACACAGCGCATTTTATAGGGACTTTTTTGGCTGTATATACAGATGTCTTCAAAGTATGGGCAATGAATATATATATATATATATATATATATATATATATATATATTCATTTCGCATATATATATATATATATATATATATATGCATTGCCCATACTTTGAAGACATCTGTATATACAGCCAAAAAAGTCCCTATAAAATGCGCTGTGTCCAGTAAAATGTCTTCAGAGTAAACACTACAATAACGAAAAGTTTAAGGACAGTCCCCAAAGTAACAAAATGTCTTCATAGTAACTTGTGGAACGAAAACCCGTCCCCGGAACATGCTCTGTGCACATATATATATATATATATATATATATATATATATATATATATATATATATATATATATATATACACTTAAAAAAGTTTGTAAGTTAAAATAACTGAAAATATCATTTAAAAGAAATGATGTTTCATTTAAAAACCGGTCAACTTAATTTTCATTTAAATTAAATGCCATATGTTATTTATTTTTAAATGTTAATAAATCAACTGACACATCCGTAAGAAACAACTGATATAATCAGTTAAAATAAATATCAAAATTTTACCAAATTTTTTCATTTATTTGAAATTATTTCCGTTTTTGTATTTTTTGTTTTTTTTTTAATATACTCGTACAATACAAAATGTATGTATGCATATGAAGCTATAAACACTTTTTGTGTGAATGTATTTGTGTATGTATGTGTGTTTATGAAGTTCTTGTAATTTGTACTGAAAAATTTTGTATATATACAACCAATTTAAATAAAAAAACAAATTGAAATTATTTGAATATTTTTTTTTGAAACAGACAGCAAACAAAATTTAAATTTATAATAACTGTTACGGACACAAATAAACCACAAGTTTCCGTTTTGTGGGTAAATTTTTATTAAATTTCAAACAAATGAAAAAAATAAATGAAACTGAAAAAAATCGGTAAATGATAGTAAATTATTTCGAATAAATGTATAAAAAAGTTAATATAGATGTTTCTTTGAAAAATAAATGTATCTTCCTTTATTTTTAAATGGAACGGAAAACTTTTTTATTAAACTACAAACAGTTAACTACATAATATTCTGAGTGTATATATATATGTATTGTAAAGTGCTTAATTTTGTATAACCGCAACATCTGTCTTTTATTTTATTATAATAAATTAACATATTTATTCATTTCCGTTCAATACATAAACACTTATCTTTTGTTTTATTTTTATTTTTTTATTTTCCTTTCCCCGCCAGTCTAACAATTTCCCTTATAGTTGAAGACAATGCCCTATAAATTAATTTAAAAACCTGCTGCATCAGCAGTAATCTAACTACAAAGAGCAACAAAATATAATAATAAAAATGAAAATGAAAAAAATGAGGTAAAATAAAAGAAATTATATTATGTCTGTAGTAAAAATAAAATTAATTGACCTGATTCAAGCTCAAGTTACAATTAATTACCAACACTTACTACATACACAACAACATCCTTCAACATACAACATTTTATATGGCAGAAGAAATAAACGACAACAAAAATCTCATTGTGTATAATAAAATATAAAAAAAATGTGAATGTGCTGGTTTTAAAGTGTTGTAAAACACAAAGAATACATGCCGATACAGACATTTATAAATGTGTGGCAATTCTGGGAAGAAAAGAATGTTTTTTTTTTTTTAAATATTGTTTTAAAACAAGTAGCACAACATAAAGTATCACTTCATTTTATAAATCTTTTTATAAATAGGAAATGTTAAAAGGAGGAACATTTATCAATCAAGTGTTTAAATCAGGAGCAGTTTCTTTTGAAAGTCATTGGTTTTGAAAATCACAAAAATTGAGATATTAAGTTAATCGAATTATTAAAAAACTTAATTGAATTTACAGATATTGAATCAGGGTATTCGGCTTCATTCATCCTGTTATACAGTGTTTGCTATTAATAATTTTATTTTAATAATAAAATACATATTTTGAGTGTTCTGTCGATTAAATTAGAAATAGGACCCTAACAGCAGGCATGCCCGACTTTAGCCTTTTTACTAGCTTAATACGATATTTGATTAAGATTACCTTATTTGCAGGTTAGCACTTAAGGCCATCGCCGATTGTTTTAATAATTTTGATAGTTTATAACAATTTTCTAGGATAATTTCTCTTTATATGTAAAAGAATAACGTGACTGACTCACTCAACGGCATGGATGTCCACTAGGACGAATATATTAGAAATTCCAATGGGGGACGCAAAAAGGGAAAAGTCTGTCCAAATAGCTTTGGCTAAAATCCTGATATTTGAAATATTTATTGATAGGATACTTTTTGGAATTTTCATCATAAAAGTCGTAAAATAGAGATCCAAAGGCGCTAAAGTGCCCAAGCCGCTATGGCAAACAAAATGAAATTTAAAGAAGTTAAATTAAAATACTAGTGGAATCGAAACACTATACAAGGCGAATAAAATGGAATAGAACGGAAAAACAATGCTATGAAAACTTTATACAAGGGAAATGAGATGGAATGGGTGGTAAGGGAAATGAAATGGAAAGGAACAGAGTACGAACAAAATTGAAACACTAGCGAAGGCGAATAAAATAAAGCAGTGATCGATTGAAAATGAAATTCTACACAAGGGAAAAGAAATGGAGTGGAACGGGGAACGATTTAAATTGAAATACTAGTCAAGGGGAACGAAATGCAATACAAAGAGCAACGAGTGGAGGAGGCATGGCTTTTAATGAATTTTATCGATTTGAATATATATATATATATATATATATATATATATATATATATATGCATTGCCCATACTTTGAAGACATCTGTATATACAGTCAAAAAAGTCCCTATAAAATGCGCTGTGTCCAGTAAAATGTCTTCAGAGTAAACACTAGAATAACGAAAAGTTTAAGGACAGTCCCCAAAGTAACAAAATGTCTTCATAGTAACTTGTGGAACGAAAACCCGTCCCCGCAACATGCGCTATGCACATATATATATATATATATATATATATTCATTGTGCATACTTTGAAGACATCTGTATATACAGCCAAAAAAGTATTATAGGGACTTTTTTGGCTGTATATACATATGTCTTCAAAGTATGTGCAATGCCTATATATATATATATATATATATATATATATATATATATATATATATATATATGCATATTATAGGGACTTTTTTGGCTGCATATACAGATGTCTTCAAAGTATGCGAAATGAATATATATATGTATATATATATATATATATATATATATATATATATATATATGCACGGCGCATGTTGCGGGGACGGTTTTTCGTTCCACAAGTTACTATGAAGACATTTTGTTACTTTGGGGACTGTCCTTAAACTTTTCGTTATTCTACTGTTTACACTGAAGCCATTTAACTCGATACAGCGGATATTATAGGGACTTTTTTGGCTGTATATACAGAAGTCTTCAAAGTATGCACAATGAATATATATATATATATATATATATATATATATATATATATATGCCGTGCCCATACTTCGAAGACATCTGTATATACAGGCAAAAAAGTCCCTATAAAATGCGCTGTATCCAGTAAAATGTCTTCAGTGTAGACAGTAGAATAATGAAAAGTTTGAGGACAGTCCCCAAAGTAACAAAATGTCTTCATAGTAACTTGTGGAACGAAAACCCGTCCCCGCAACATGCGCTATGCACATATATATATATATATATATGTGCATAGCGCATATATATATATATATATATATATATATATATATATGTGCACAGCGCATGTTGCGGGGACGGGTTTTCGTTCCACAAGTTACTATGAAGACATTTTGTTACTTTGGGGACTGTCCTCAAACTTTTCATTATTCTACTGTCTACACTGAAGACATTTTACTGGATACAGCGCATTTTATAGGGACTTTTTTGCCTGTATATACAGATGTCTTCGAAGTATGGGCACGGCATATATATATATATATATATATATATATATATATATATATATATACATATATATATTCATTTCGCATACTTTGAAGACATCTGTATATGCAGCCAAAAAAGTCCCTATA
>OX456527.1:126050070-126132570 GCA_949748255.1 Eustalomyia histrio
AGTAAAATGTCTTCAGTGTAAACAGTAGAATAACGAAAAGTTTAAGGACAGTCCCCAAAGTAACAAAATGTCTTCATAGTAGCTTGTGGAACGAAAAACCGTCCCCGCAACATGCGCCGTGCACATATATATATATATATATATATATATATATATATATATATATTCATTGTGCATACTTTGAAGACATCTGTATATACAGCCAAAAAAGTTCTTATAATATGCCCTGTATCCAGTAAAATGTCTTCAGTGTATATAGTAGATTAATGTAAAGTTTAAGGTCAGTCCCCAAAGTAACAAAATGTCTTCATAGTAACTTGTGGAACGAAAAACGGTCCCCGCAACATGTGCTGTGCACATATATATATATATATATATATATATATGTGCACAGCACATATTGCGGGGACGGGTTTTCGTTCCACAAGTTACTATGAAGACATTTTGTTACTTTGGGGACTGTCCTTAAACTTTTCGTTATTCTAGTGTTTACTCTGAAGACATTTTACTGGACACAGCGCATTTTATAGGGACTTTTTGGCTGTATATACAGATGTCTTCAAAGTATGGGCAATGAATATATATATATATTTATATATATATATATGCATTGCCCATACTTTGAAGACATCTGTATATACAGCCAAAAAAGTCCCCTATAAAATGCGCTGTGTCGAGTAAAATGGCTGTATATACAGATGTCTTCAAAGTATGGGCAATGAATATATATATATATTTATATAAATATATATGCATTGCCCATACTTTGAAGACATCTGTATATACAGCCAAAAAAGTCCCTATAAAATGCGCTGTGTCGAGTAAAATGTCTTCAGAGTAAACACTAGAGTAACGAAAAGTTTAAGGACAGTCCCAAAGTAACAAAATGTCTTCATAGTAACTTGTGGAACGAAAACCCGTCCCCGCAACATGTGCTGTGCATATATATATATATATATATATATATATATATATTCATTTCGCATTCTTTGAAGACATCTGTATATACAGCCAAAAACGTCCCTATAATATGCTCTGTATCCAGTAAAATGTCTTTAGTTTATACGGTAGATAAATGAGAAGTTTGAGGACGGTCCTCAAAGTAACAAAATGTCTTCGTAGTAACTTGAGGAACGAAAAACAGTCCCCGCAGCATGAGCTGTGCATATATATATATATATATATATATATATATATATATATGCATTTCACATACTTTATACATATATATACAGCCAAAAAAGACCCCGTAATATGAGCTGCATCCAGTAAAATGTCTTCAGTGTAAACAGTAGAATAACGAAAAGTTTAAGGACAGTCCCCAAAGTAACAAAATGTCTTCATAGTAACTTGTGGAACGAAAACCCGTCCCCGCAACATGCGCTGTGCACATATATATATATATATATATATATATATATATATATATATATATATATATATGTGTGTGCACGGCGCATGTTGCGGGGACGGATTTTCGTTCCACAAGTTACTATGAAGACATTTTGTTACTATGGGGACTGTCCTTAAACTTTTCGTTATTCCTATAATATTCGCTGTATCCAGTAAAATGTCTTCAGTGTAAACAGTAGAATAACGAAAAGTTTCAGGACAGTCCCCAAAGTAACAAAATGTCTTCATAGTAACCTGTGGAACGAAAAACCGTCCTCGCAACATGCACCGTGCACATATATATGCTGTATCCAGTTAAATGTCTTCAGTGTAAACAGTAGAATAACGAAATGTTTAAGGACAGTCCCCAAAGTAGCAAAATGTCTTCATAGTAACTTGTGGAACGAAAAACCGTCCCCGCAACATGCGCCGTGCACACACATATATATATATATATATATATATATGTGCATATGTGAAATGCATATATATATATATATATATATATATATATATATATTCATTGCGCATACTTCGAAGACATCTGTATATACAGCCAAAAAAGTCCCTATAAAATGCGCTGTGACCAGTAAAATGTCTTCAGTGTAAACAGTAGAATAACGAAAAGTTTAAGGACAGTCCCCAAAGTAACAAAATGTCTTCATAGTAGCTTGTGGAACGAAAAACCGTCCCCGCAACATGCGCCGTGCACATATATATATATATATATATATATATATATATATATTCATTGTGCATACTTTGAAGACATCTGTATATACAGCCAAAAAAGTTCTTATAATATGCCCTGTATCCAGTAAAATGTCTTCAGTGTATATAGTAGATTAATGTAAAGTTTAAGGTCAGTCCCCAAAGTAACAAAATGTCTTCATAGTAACTTGTGGAACGAAAAACGGTCCCCGCAACATGTGCTGTGCACATATATATATATATATATATATATTCATTGCCCATACTTTGAAGACATCTGTATATACAGCCAAAAAAGTCCCTATAAAATGCGCTGTGTCCAGTAAAATGTCTTCAGAGTAAACACTAGAATAACGAAAAGTTTAAGGACAGTCCCCAAAGTAACAAAATGTCTTCATAGTAACTTGTGGAACGAAAACCCGTCCCCGCAACATGTGCTGTGCATATATATATATATATATATATATATATATATATATATATATATATATATTCATTTCGCATTCTTTGAAGACATCTGTATATACAGCCAAAAACGTCCCTATAATATGCTCTGTATCCAGTAAAATGTCTTTAGTTTATACGGTAGATAAATGAGAAGTTTGAGGACGGTCCTCAAAGTAACAAAATGTCTTCGTAGTAACTTGAGGAACGAAAAACAGTCCCCGCAGCATGAGCTGTGCATATATATATATATATATATATATATATATATGCATTTCACATACTTTATACATATATATACAGCCAAAAAAGACCCCGTAATATGAGCTGCATCCAGTAAAATGTCTTCAGTGTAAACAGTAGAATAACGAAAAGTTTAACAGTCCCCAAAGTAACAAAATGTCTTCATAGTAACTTGTGGAACGAAAACCCGTCCCCGCAACATGCGCTGTGCACATATATATATATATATATATATATATATATATATATATATATATATATATATATATATATATATATATATATATATATATATATATATATATATATATGTGTGTGCACGGCGCATGTTGCGGGGACGGATTTTCGTTCCACAAGTTACTATGAAGACATTTTGTTACTATGGGGACTGTCCTTAAACTTTTCGTTATTCCTATAATATTCGCTGTATCCAGTAAAATGTCTTCAGTGTAAACAGTAGAATAACGAAAAGTTTCAGGACAGTCCCCAAAGTAACAAAATGTCTTCATAGTAACTTGTGGAACGAAAAACCGTCCTCGCAACATGCACCGTGCACATATATATGCTGTATCCAGTTAAATGTCTTCAGTGTAAACAGTAGAATAACGAAATGTTTAAGGACAGTCCCCAAAGTAACAAAATGTCTTCATAGTAACTTGTGGAACGAAAAACCGTCCCCGCAACATGCGCCGTGCACACACATATATATATATATATATATATATGTGCATAGCGCATGTTGCGGGGACGGGTTTTCGTTCCACAAGTTACTATGAAGACATTTTGTTACTTTGGGGACTGTCCTTAAACTTTTCGTTATTCTACTGTTTACACTGAAGACATTTTACTGGATACAGCGCATAATATAGGGACTTTTTTGGCTGTATATACAGATGTCTTCAAAGTATGTGAAATGCATATATATATATATATATATATATATATATATATATATATATATGTGCACAGCGCATGTTGCGGGGACGGGTTTTCGTTCCACAAGTTACTATGAAGACATTTTGTTACTTTGGGGACTGTAAAATGTCTTCAGTGTAGACAGTAGAATAATGAAAAGTTTTTGGACAGTCCCCAAAGTAACAAAATGTCTTCATAGTAACTTGTGGAACGAAAAACCGTCCTCGCAACATGCACCGTGCACACTTTCTTTTCGTTATTCTAGTGTTTACTCTGAAGACATTTTACTGGACACAGCGCATTTTATAGGGACTTTTTTGGCTGTATATACAGATGTCTTCAAAGGATGGGCAATGCATATATATATATATATATATATATATATATATATATATATATATATATATATATATATATATATATATATATATATATATATATATATATATATATATATATTCTACTGTCTACACTGAAGACATTTTACTGGATACAGCGCATATTATAGGGACTTGTTTGGCTGTATATACATATGTCTTCAAAGTATGTGCAATGCCTATATATATATATATATATATATGCATATTATAGGGACTTTTTTGGCTGCATATACAGATGTCTTCAAAGTATGCGAAATGAATATATATATGTATATATATATATATGCGAAATGAATATATATATATATATTTATATATATATATATGCATTGCCCATACTTTGAAGACATCTGTATATACAGCCAAAAAAGTCCCTATAAAATGCGCTGTGTCGAGTAAAATGGCTGTATATACAGATGTCTTCAAAGTATGGGCAATGAATATATATATATATTTATATATATATATATGCATTGCCCATACTTTGAAGACATCTGTATATACAGCCAAAAAAGTCCCTATAAAATGCGCTGTGTCGAGTAAAATGTCTTCAGAGTAAACACTAGAGTAACGAAAAGTTTAAGGACAGTCCCCAAAGTAACAAAATGTCTTCATAGTAACTTGTGGAACGAAAACCCGTCCCCGCAACATGTGCTGTGCATATATATATATATATATATATATATATATATATTCATTTCGCATTCTTTGAAGACATCTGTATATACAGCCAAAAACGTCCCTATAATATGCTCTGTATCCAGTAAAATGTCTTTAGTTTATACGGTAGATAAATGAGAAGTTTGAGGACGGTCCTCAAAGTAACAAAATGTCTTCGTAGTAACTTGAGGAACGAAAAACAGTCCCCGCAGCATGAGCTGTGCATATATATATATATATATATATATATATATATATATATATGCATTTCACATACTTTATACATATATATACAGCCAAAAAAGACCCCGTAATATGAGCTGCATCCAGTAAAATGTCTTCAGTGTAAACAGTAGAATAACGAAAAGTTTAAGGACAGTCCCCAAAGTAACAAAATGTCTTCATAGTAACTTGTGGAACGAAAACCCGTCCCCGCAACATGCGCTGTGCACATATATATATATATATATATATATATATATATATATATATATATATGTGTGTGCACGGCGCATGTTGCGGGGACGGATTTTCGTTCCACAAGTTACTATGAAGACATTTTGTTACTATGGGGACTGTCCTTAAACTTTTCGTTATTCCTATAATATTCGCTGTATCCAGTAAAATGTCTTCAGTGTAAACAGTAGAATAACGAAAAGTTTCAGGACAGTCCCCAAAGTAACAAAATGTCTTCATAGTAACCTGTGGAACGAAAAACCGTCCTCGCAACATGCACCGTGCACATATATATGCTGTATCCAGTTAAATGTCTTCAGTGTAAACAGTAGAATAACGAAATGTTTAAGGACAGTCCCCAAAGTAGCAAAATGTCTTCATAGTAACTTGTGGAACGAAAAACCGTCCCCGCAACATGCGCCGTGCACACACATATATATATATATATATATATATATGTGCATATGTGAAATGCATATATATATATATATATATATATATATATATATTCATTGCGCATACTTCGAAGACATCTGTATATACAGCCAAAAAAGTCCCTATAAAATGCGCTGTGACCAGTAAAATGTCTTCAGTGTAAACAGTAGAATAACGAAAAGTTTAAGGACAGTCCCCAAAGTAACAAAATGTCTTCATAGTAGCTTGTGGAACGAAAAACCGTCCCCGCAACATGCGCCGTGCACATATATATATATATATATATATATATATATATATTCATTGTGCATACTTTGAAGACATCTGTATATACAGCCAAAAAAGTTCTTATAATATGCCCTGTATCCAGTAAAATGTCTTCAGTGTATATAGTAGATTAATGTAAAGTTTAAGGTCAGTCCCCAAAGTAACAAAATGTCTTCATAGTAACTTGTGGAACGAAAAACGGTCCCCGCAACATGTGCTGTGCACATATATATATATATATATATATATATATATATATTCATTGCCCATACTTTGAAGACATCTGTATATACAGCCAAAAAAGTCCCTATAAAATGCGCTGTGTCCAGTAAAATGTCTTCAGAGTAAACACTAGAATAACGAAAAGTTTAAGGACAGTCCCCAAAGTAACAAAATGTCTTCATAGTAACTTGTGGAACGAAAACCCGTCCCCGCAACATGTGCTGTGCATATATATATATAATATATATATATATATATATATATATATATATATATTCATTTCGCATTCTTTGAAGACATCTGTATATACAGCCAAAAACGTCCCTATAATATGCTCTGTATCCAGTAAAATGTCTTTAGTTTATACGGTAGATAAATGAGAAGTTTGAGGACGGTCCTCAAAGTAACAAAATGTCTTCGTAGTAACTTGAGGAACGAAAAACAGTCCCCGCAGCATGAGCTGTGCATATATATATATATATATATATATATGCATTTCACATACTTTATACATATATATACAGCCAAAAAAGACCCCGTAATATGAGCTGCATCCAGTAAAATGTCTTCAGTGTAAACAGTAGAATAACGAAAAGTTTAAGGACAGTCCCCAAAGTAACAAAATGTCTTCATAGTAACTCGTGGAACGAAAACCCGTCCCCGCAACATGCGCTGTGCACATATATATATATATATATATATATATATATATATATATATATATATATATATATATATATATATATATATATATATATATATATATATATATATATATATATATATATATATATATGTGTGTGCACGGCGCATGTTGCGGGGACGGATTTTCGTTCCACAAGTTACTATGAAGACATTTTGTTACTATGGGGACTGTCCTTAAACTTTTCGTTATTCCTATAATATTCGCTGTATCCAGTAAAATGTCTTCAGTGTAAACAGTAGAATAACGAAAAGTTTCAGGACAGTCCCCAAAGTAACAAAATGTCTTCATAGTAACTTGTGGAACGAAAAACCGTCCTCGCAACATGCACCGTGCACATATATATGCTGTATCCAGTTAAATGTCTTCAGTGTAAACAGTAGAATAACGAAATGTTTAAGGACAGTCCCCAAAGTAACAAAATGTCTTCATAGTAACTTGTGGAACGAAAAACCGTCCCCGCAACATGCGCCGTGCACACACATATATATATATATATATATATATGTGCATAGCGCATGTTGCGGGGACGGGTTTTCGTTCCACAAGTTACTATGAAGACATTTTGTTACTTTGGGGACTGTCCTTAAACTTTTCGTTATTCTACTGTTTACACTGAAGACATTTTACTGGATACAGCGCATAATATAGGGACTTTTTTGGCTGTATATACAGATGTCTTCAAAGTATGTGAAATGCATATATATATATATATATATATATATATATATATATATATATGTGCACAGCGCATGTTGCGGGGACGGGTTTTCGTTCCACAAGTTACTATGAAGACATTTTGTTACTTTGGGGACTGTAAAATGTCTTCAGTGTAGACAGTAGAATAATGAAAAGTTTTTGGACAGTCCCCAAAGTAACAAAATGTCTTCATAGTAACTTGTGGAACGAAAAACCGTCCTCGCAACATGCACCGTGCACACTTTCTTTTCGTTATTCTAGTGTTTACTCTGAAGACATTTTACTGGACACAGCGCATTTTATAGGGACTTTTTTGGCTGTATATACAGATGTCTTCAAAGGATGGGCAATGCATATATATATATATATATATATATATATATATATATATATATATATATATATATATATATATATATATATATATATATATATATATATATATATATATTCTACTGTCTACACTGAAGACATTTTACTGGATACAGCGCATATTATAGGGACTTGTTTGGCTGTATATACATATGTCTTCAAAGTATGTGCAATGCCTATATATATATATATATATATATGCATATTATAGGGACTTTTTTGGCTGCATATACAGATGTCTTCAAAGTATGCGAAATGAATATATATATGTATATATATATATATGCGAAATGAATATATATATATATATGTGCACAGCACATGTTTCGAGGACAGGTTTTCGTTCCACAAGTTACTATGAAGACATTTTGTTACTTTGGGGACTGTCCTTAAACTTTTCGTTATTCTAGTGTTTACTCTGAAGACATTTTACTGGACACAGCGCATTTTATAGGGACATTTTTTTTATATATATATATATATATATATATATATATATATATATATATATGCATTGCCCATACTTTGAAGACATCTGTATATACAGCCAAAAAAGTCCCTATAAAATGCTCTGTATCCAGTAAACTGTCCTTAGTGTATACAGTAGAATAACGAAAAGTTTAAGGACAGTCCCCAAAGTAACGAAATGTCTTCATAGTAACTTGTGTAACGAAAACCTGTATATATATATATATTCATTGCACATACTTTGAAGACATCTGTATATACAGCCAAAAAAGTCCCTATAAAATGCTCTGTATCCAGTAAAATGTCCTTAGTGTATACAGAAGAATAACGAAAAGTTTAAGGACAGTCCCCAAAGTAACAAAATGTCTTCATAGTAACTTGTGTAACGAAAACCCGTCCCCGCAACATGTGCTGTGCACATATATATATATATATATATATATATATATATATGTGCACAGCGCATGTTTCGGGGACGGTTTTTCGTTTCACAGGTTACTATGAAGACATTTTGACTCTACTGTTTACACTGAAGACATTTTACTGCACACAGCGCATTTTATAGGGACTTTTTTGGCTGTATATACAGATGTCTTCAAAGTATGCAAAATGAATATATATATATATATATATATATATATATATATATATATATATATATTCATTGCACATACTTTGAAGACATCTGTATATACAGGCAAAAAAGTCCCTATAATATGCGCTGAATCCAGTAAAATGTCCTCAGTGTAAACAGTAGAATAACAAAAAGTTTAAGGACAGTCCCCAAAGTAACAAAATGTCTTCATAGTAACTTGTGGAACGAAAACCCGTCCCCGGAACATGTGCTGTGCACATATATATATATATATATATATATATATATATATATACATATGTGCACAGAGCATGTTGCGGGGACGGGTTTTCGTTCCACAAGTTACTATGAAGACATTTTGTTACTTTGGGGACCGTCCTCAAACTTTTAATTAATATACTGTATACACTTAAGACATTTTACTGGATACAGCGAATATTATAGGAATAACGAAAAGTTTAAGGACAGTCTCCAAAGTAACAAAATGTCTTCATAGTAACTTGTGGAACAAAAAACCGTCCCCGCAGCATGCGCCGTGCACATATATATATATATATATATATATATATATATATATATATATATATATATATATATATATTCATTATGCATACTTTGAAGACATCTGTATATACAGCCAAAAAAGTCCCTATAATATGCGCTGTATCCAGTAAAATGTCTTCAGTATATATAGTAGATTAATGTAAAGTTTGAGGTCAGTCTCCAAAGAATCAAAATGTCTTCATAGTAACCTGTGAAACGAAAAACCGTCCCCGCAACATGCGCTGTGCACACACACATATATATATATATATATATATATATATGCATGGCGCAAGTTGCGGGGACGGGTTTTCGTTCCACAAGCTCCTATGAAGACATTTTGTTACTTTGAGGACTGTCCACAAGCTTTTCATTATTCTACTGTTTACACTGAAGACATTTTACTGCATACAGATCATATTATAGGGACTTTTTTGGCTGTATATACAGATGTCCTCAAAGTATGCGCGATGAATATATATATATATATATGTGCACAGCACATATTGCGGGGACGGGTTTTCGTTCCACAAGTTACTATGAAGACATTTTGTTACTTTGGGGACTGTCCTTAAACTTTTCATTATTCTAGTGTTTACTCTGAAGACATTTTACTGGACACAGCGCATTTTATAGGGACTTTTTTGGCTGTATATACAGATGTCTTCAAAGTATGGGAAATGAATATATATATATATATATATATATATATATATATATATATATGTGCACAGGGCATGTTGCGGGGACGGTTTTTCGTTTCACAGGTTACTATGAAGACATTTTGATTCTTTGGAGACTGACCTCAAACTTTACATTAATCTACGATATACACTGAAGACATTTTACTGGATGCAGCGCATATTATAGGGACTTTTTTGGCTGTATATACAGATGTCTTCAAAGTATGCACAATGAATATATATATATATATATATATATGTGCACAGCACATATTGCGAGGACGGGTTTTCGTTCCACAAGTTACTATGAAGACATTTTGGTACTTTGGGGACTGTCCTTAAACTTTTCGTTATTCTAGTGTTTACTCTGAAGACATTTTACTGGACACAGCGCATTTTATAGGGACTTTTTTGGCTGTATATACAGATGTCTTCAAAGTATAGGCAATGCATATATATATATATATATATATATATATATATATATATATATATATATATATATATATATATATATACATATATATATATATATATATATATATATATATATATATTCATTGCGCATACTTTGAAGACATCTGTATATACAGCCAAAAAAGTCCCTATAATATGCGCTGAATCCAGTAAAATGTCTTCAATGTAAACAGTAGAATAACAAAAAGTTTAAGGAAAGTCCCCAAAGTAACAAAATGTCTTCATAGTAACTTGTGGAACGAAAAACCGTCCCCGTAGCATGTGCTGTGCACATATATATATATTTTTTTTTCTACTTTAGCGATTTTGCTTTATTTTAACGTTTTTCTAAATTTTATCTGGCAATAGAAACAATTTTTAAAAATAACAATTCAAGGCTATTAATAGGATTATGATAAAATTGAGAAATATATAATTTTCTAGTTTAGTGTTTTTAATCATTAAAAACTGATTCGACACCTAGGTATCAATTTTTTTATGTTCCATTGAGTAAACATTAAAGTTAAATCTTCTATGCCAGTTTTAATACAATTAATTTTATTTAATTTATTTGAAAAATATTAAAATCTTTTTCGGATGTAGTAAATTTAAACCTTAATCCTTTCAATTATTATGTTTATCCTTTTTCTTTTATTTTTTAAACTCCATTAGACCTTTTAACTCGTGTGACAACACAATAAATCAACCATGTCTAACATACAACAAATCAAGCACATACAGCACACACATACACTAACATACACAAACACCTTAACATATCGACCCACTTAACCAAACGTTACCAGAAAAACAACATATTCTATGGGGTTTAAGTTGCTACGTAAAGGATGAAGAAAACAACAACAAATGGATTTGTAAGGCAACCTATATGTACCTACACAGAGAAAACATATTCATGCTAAAGGCCGAATTTAAAGTCAATCAAATGGTTATATTGTAGTAACCGAAAATTTGAAATAGGATAACAGAAAACAAATTGACGCAAGTGTAATTTCGGTTACTTCAATAAACTTTCGGTAAATTCAGTTGCTTCAGCTGCATCTGTCGATTGCCAACATATTCAGTTGTCAGCATGAATCTGTTTGCTGGGTGTACAAATCGACTTTCATGTTCTCTGTTGCCAATAACATAGAACATATTAAACAGACAGAAGTTTCAATTTGTTGCCTAAATGAACATTCAACGACTTTTCTAGACATGCACCTTAAAATTCTTCATTGTTGTTTGTAGTAGAAAAATTCTACAGCAATTGTTTTTTGTCTCTAAGCCATAGCAGTGGTCATTTGAAGCAATTTATTAAAGAATAACGTTTTTTTCTTTTTGTAAAAGATTTACGTTCTCGTATAACTACTTTAACTCTTTGTTTGGTTTTTCTCACTTTAACACTTACCCCAAACGTTGTTGTTCATGTTCTTCTTCATCTTCCATAATATCAACTGCTGTGCTTGTTGATATTTGTGTTCCTCCTGCTGCTGCTGCTGCTATTGCTCCTCCTATTTGGGTGTTAACAACATGTGTTAATGGTGACGGTGTTGATTCACAATTTTCGTATATTGTTGTATTGTTGGTGTTATTTGTAAATGTTGATGATGATGCTGGTGATGATGCAGTAATTGTTGTTGTATTAGTACTTCCACAAAAATTGTTAATATTTATTGTTCCTGCTGCAGTTGTTGTCGTTGTAGTTGCCATTGGTTTTGCTTCTGTTGACAGCATGACAGAGTGTAATGTTGACGGGGAACTAACAGATGTTGTTGTTGGTAGTGTTGTTAAAAGTTGCTGCTGCTGTAGATATTGTTCACCTCCTAAACTGCCATTTGTAAAAGTATTTTGTGATAAATCATGCCTGCAGGAAATATCACTTTCATGCAATAAAGCATTGATCTCTTGTGGTAATGGTTTTGGTAAGAATTTTGCCCGTCTAATACCTGTAATGAAAAAATTTTTTCTTTTAATAAATAAACACAATTTTATGAAAATTTATTAAACAAAATTTTACTTAAAAATAACAATCAATCATTTGTTTTGTAAATAAATTGTAAAAAAAAAGTAATTTTTCAGATTTTTTTTGTGTGGTTGTGTTTAAGAAAATAGAATTTTACAAAAGTCATATCATAAAACTTTTTTCATTACGTTATACAAATTTTATGCTTTTAAACATTTTTACACACAAGATGTTTTCGTCATTGCTGTCATCATTATAATCAATAAAAAGAATATGTATGTCACGCATGTATTTTTTTAATACAAAAAAAAGGTGACCATAAATATAAAAATTTTATTTTAAAAACAGGTTGTATCTGTTATACAGCTTATCCAAAAGAACATCAGTGCGTATGAGTGATATTTGAATATTATTAATATCACGTATACGTAAAAATTAATATTATGATTTATTTTCTTAGCAAATGTAACCGAAGATTTTTGAGTTCATTGCTTGCTTAAAATTAGCTCTTCTATAGAGCAAATACAAAACGCTGATATTCATTTTTCCATTTCCATATTGTGAATATTTTATGTGGTCACCTTAACACTGTTATACAATTGATAATACAGCTTATGACAAATAATTTAAGGAATCTACTTAATATTAACAATTTAATGCTTAACTTCATATTTATGAAAAAGTTAAATTGTGGTTGCTATAGGAAACTGTTTTTCTTAGCACGTATTCTACTGTTTCCGTCGTAATTTCCTTAAGGCTTTTATAAAATTTTATAAGTGCACAAGTTGTAAGTGAAAATTAAATGTTGTTGTGATTGATTATCATTCATGAATGATAAAAACTTTTTGTGTGAATATGAACGTAACAAAAGCTACCAAGGAAGGTCATATTAAGGGCACCGATTAAAAAAAATAAAAACCTTAAAAGTATTTTTTTTTAATTGCTTTCATAAAAATCATAACCAAAATGAGTCAATTTATTTTAATGGGCAGATCTGATGACAGACTTAATAAAAAATCTGCCAAACTATATATTCAAATTTAATAAAAATTGTTAACTACCCAAAAAGCACCTTTTTTGTTAGTTTAGGTTATGATCAAGTCTAATTTTTGTAACTTTCTATCTTTTTTATTTTATTATCCACTATGTCAAATCGTTGGGTGTCCCCTAGGGAAATATTCCTGGTAAGTTTATTATTACAACATATGACAACAAGAACAAGTGTTTAAGAAAGTTTAAATTGAATTTTGCCTTTTTATGTAGGAAAAAAATTGTTAAATATTAATTGAATAAAAACAAAAATCATGTATAAATATTGTTTGACATCAATGAAAGTTTAGTTTAAATATAATGTCTAATTTTAGTTTAAATAACATTATTACCCTATTAGTCAATAAGTTTTAAACATATTTAAATCCTATTTCTATTATCTTCTGTTAAAAAAAAACTATAATAGTTACACTGTGTAACAAATTTTGGGTCATCGATGGCCTCATTGGCTCCAAGGCGAAGTAAAAGAACTCTATCACTTCGACAAAACTAATAGAGAATTTTGCTAACTCGGATTTGTATTTTGTGACTTCTTGAAATATCTGCCTGCTTTAAAAGCGTTTAGCCCATTCCCGGTCAATGATGCCCTATAAAATTGCGCGGATTTCGTCAAATTTTTAGTTTAGGCGCGTGTATTGAATACACGTGAACATCCCAATTGTAGATCAATCATCCCCCACACCTTTACTCCTATTCAGGCAGTCACACTGCCCTTGGTTTAAGGTAAGAAGATGCAAGCCAATTTGTTAATTTTTACCCATATTGTTATTCGCCTGAGCAGCTTAATATTAACAAGATCAGCGGTTTAGAAGTTTTGGAAAAAAAATTGAGAACACCTTTAAATTTTTGATACAAAATGAAAATTTCAGTGCTTTAATTTAACAATTTAATTTTATATGTGAGCACAGTAGTAACCTCATATTTTTCCTTACAACTTTTGAGCCGACAAATTCATTTTGATAATTTTAAATACTTAGATCTGCTAATTTATCATAGAAGTAACCAAATAACATAAAAAGTCGTCATATCGACCCTTTGAGGATTTTATTTAATTGGTGTTATATTTTTAAATATTTTGTGATGAAAGAGCATTGAAATTAAAACTTCTTGTTGCACTGTGTTATTAGCTCTATATAGTTGCTCTAAAGTTTTTAATTCTTTTTTCAACCAACCATAACATGGTCACGTCATCACACCAGTTTAAACTCGTTAAACACATCTTAACCACTTGGTTGGCTCTTGCTTTTACTTTTTTTCTCTCTCTCTCTATTTGTGTGTGTATATTTAGTTTTTAGATGAGTTTAATTTTAATTTAGTTTTTCTAGTTAAGTTTTGTTGTTGTTCAACATCATGAACAAAACCAAGTTACTAAATACTTGTCCATGAATAAGCGAATGAACGTTAATGTCATTTCATGATGCTCGTATATGAAGTGTTGTATAGTTCTCAGATTTTCCATTTTTTTTCATTCGAATCCTGCGGTTGTTTTTTTCCGCATCCCTAAAGTAACGATTTTCTGAAGTTTTAACGTTTGTTTTAATTACATTTGATGTTGTTGTTTTTTTTTTTTTTTTTTTTTTGTTGTCCTAAACACTACCAGGGACAACTGAGTTGTAAGTTATCGTTGTTTTTTTAGGGTTTTTGTTGATATTTAAAACTTTTATTCGTAACAAAATTGTGGAAAATGTGGCAAATGTATAAGAAAAATCAAACATACAATTTTAAAAATATACTGCATGAAAGTTTTGGAGATATATTAAATTTATCAGCAAACTAAAGGATTCCAAAATGAAGTCTAGTCTTAGAATATAAATTTTATAAATATTAAAGATAAACTCTTGGAAATTTCCAATTTAAAAGTGTTAAAAATGGGTTTAAAAATTAAAAAGTGGCCCCTTAATCACCCTGCTCAAACCGCTGGCGTTAAGAACTTGAAATTATCATTAAGTCTCCTAC
Source organism: Eustalomyia histrio (assembly GCA_949748255.1). Taxonomy (NCBI): domain Eukaryota; kingdom Metazoa; phylum Arthropoda; class Insecta; order Diptera; family Anthomyiidae; genus Eustalomyia; species Eustalomyia histrio. The sequence goes on from OX456527.1 coordinate 126,065,687, forward strand.
TCCGGCGTAGGGATTTTAAGAAATTTTTACGGCGTAGGACAAAAACAGAAAAAGTTATCCCTTTAACGTCCTACTTAAACCTCTTCGAGTAAAAAGTTTAAAATTTAATATTTGTGCTGCGTGAAATATGGGATAAATCAATATAAAGATACATTTTTGAAAAATGGCGTAAGAAAGGGGGACAAGCATGCCCTTTATTATTAAGTAGGTTTTTAAGAAGCGGTTTTTGAAATAATCTACAAGAAGGAGAATAGTCTCCCCATTTATGTCCTATCCCAATCTCTTCTGCTAGATATTTAAAATATGTTTTCCCGGTGGTATGGAGTTAGTCATTGATAAGGTGATTTTCGGTATTTCTAATAAGTACAAATTAAGTTAAAAAAGCAAAAATATGCCATCTTCTTTATTACCCAATCCAACTTGAAATTTGGTTAAAATTCCAATATCTACTGAGAGGGGATTTTTGGAAATTTTTGCAAAAGGGGAATTGGCGACCAGCCCAAAAACCTGCGGTTAGAAATCTGCATAAGCCTATTCACTAAAGAGATACTTTTTGAAATTTACAATTAAAGCATGGTAAAAATGGGGTACAACGGCAAAATGTGCCCCTGAACTGTGTACACTCTAAAAATCCAAAACTTGAAATTGAAGCACTATCACTACAAAAAGTAAATCTTTTGTTTTTTTTTAACAGGAAAATCCCTAGAAAAAATATAATTCAATGTTATATATTGAGATATTAAAACTAGCGATGAAGAAGAATGGGTCTTTCTAGCTGTGATTTTTTTAATATTATAACAAAAAAAAAAAATTAGATATATTATGAAATATTTTTTTCATTTTATAAAATGTTTTCTGCATTAAAAAAAAATTCCTTGAAACAATTCATAGATATAATGAAGCATTTTGTTTGAGTGTAGTGCATATAAAATTTGTTGCCACCCTTTAAAATATTTCATTTATTATATCGTTGCACTTGTCGTCATCATTTATTTTCCATTTGGTTTAATTTGTTTTCTTCTTCTATCAAAAGTAATGGTGAGTAAAATAAAACTAGAAAATGTTTTAGTAAGTTTTGATTGGAAATGAAATTGTTTGTGGGAATGAAATGCCAGTGACATGTTAGATTGTTTAATATTTAACAAAATAATATTATAAAAAACGTGTTAATTTAACATTTAAAAAAGAAAATAAAATACTTACCATGTACAGTGGCGGTTTGATATGCTGGTGGTGGTGGTGGAGGAGGAAATGTATCATCATCATCATCATTATTGCCGCCACCATCAATGGCAACATCAACTATTTCTTGATTATCTTGTAAATCTGTTTGTTGCAATGATAAACTATGTTGTCTTTTATGAGGCATTTGTATCGTATGATATTTAACTAAAGTCTGTGATGATGAAGGGCCCAGTGCCGCCGTTAATGATGTAGTTTGATGTTGTTGTTGTTGCTGCTGCTGTTGTGTTGCTGCAGCTGGTGTTACAATTGGAAAATAAACAGTTGTTGAACCCGATACTGGTAATGCCAATGGATTTATACTGATATTTGATGTAGTTGTACCATATGGCTGTTGTTGCTGTAGTTGCTGTAGTTGATGATGTTGTGTCGATGTATGTGCTGGTGGTGTTGTTGTTGATGTTGTTTGAAAACGCACCATATTTGAGGGCACAGCCATAAAATGTTGCATACCCGATGAACTCATCGATGAACCAGGTTGTTGGGGTACTATATAATGTCGTATGGCCTGATGGTGGGTGGGAGATGAATTTGCTGAGGCTGAAGTTACAATATGATATGTTGCCATAGCAGGCGTTGTATTATGATAATAACGTTGTGTTGGTAATACCATACGACAAGCCGTAGCCATTGTTGTTGGTTGTTGTAAAGACAATTTGTGACCAGTTGTCATTAGCATGACATCTGGTCTTTGTTGATGGTATTGTTGGGTTGGCATAGCTGTTACTGCTGCTGTTGTCGATCCAGCAGCCGTCGCCATGGTAGGAGACATTTTCAATTGCATGCAAGAGGATAAATGTTGAGTGAATTTTCCTGGAGAATTTTGCAAAAGTTGACAACAATCTGTATATGCATACAGGAAATAAAGAAATGGAAATGATAAAATAAAATTATTAATTGAATTTATTGTTGTATTGTTTTATTGTGTAAAACTAATTGAAAATATACAATTCAATTAATTTTGTTTTGTTTATATTGAATCAGTAGAAGTAAACCCAAAAAAGAAAATGACTTATAACTTAAAAGGTTTGCACTGATAATGAACAATTTTAAGGATATAAATTACTGTTTTTTATGTACCAACACTCAGGGGTTGCACCCTATGAACGCAGTGCATTGTGCTGATGTCAGGAAAATAGGTTATGAGGAGGAGGAAAGAGGGAGAAGTGTTTTTGAATATTGGACTTGGATTTCCCTATATTATAGTTGTCAGGGAAGACCTCTGCGGGGAGTTTATTAAACATAAGACTAGTCCGACTTATGAACGATTTTTCCCTTTAATGTGTTGTGCGGTTCACTGGACAATCGACCACAAAGGTATGGGCTCTACTGGAGAAGCGAGTATTTCGGACAAAAACCGGGGCCCGAGGGATAAGTTCACTTATCTCAGCAGAGCATATCTCTTGGTAGTATCGATAGAACAGTGTCACACAGCCCACAATCAATAGAACTGGATATCCTACTGTCATTAATAAGCGCCGAAGCCCTTCTTTGAACACTGTCCAAAAGTTCAAAAAAGAGTTTCCGATTCCTCAATATCGATACCCTCCAATTGGACGGATGACGCTGGAGACTCCACAACTCTGCTCCTCCACCCCCATCATACAACATTGGGTCTTATATGCATTAAAATCCACCCTATTTGTACGACCTCACTCCGAAACTAACGAGAGGTATCATTCATGATTTGCCTCCTGACCCCGACCTCTAAGAGGCTTGGCCTGCGACCGAAGGGAAATTAATGACAAAAGTTACTGTCATCAGCAAAAGAGTAGATAAGCTTGAAATTTAAACCAGGAAGGTCATTAAGAAAGCAAGAATGAGAGAGAGAGAGAAAGAAAGGAACCTTGCGATACCCCTGAATTTAACTGAAACTCGTCGGATAAGATCCCGTCTGTTACAACACGTGTGGAGCGATCTCTGAGGAAGTTAGAAGTAAATCGAGAGAAATCATTACCGACACTAAAAGCAATTAGTTGCGACAAAACTGCGCCGTGCCATACACGGTCGAACGCTTTGGAAATATCTGGAGCAATTACCTTGTTTTCACCGAACCGGTGAATGGACTTACTCCAACGCTCCGAGAGGAACGCTAACAGGTTTTCCGTAGAACGGCTTCTACAAAAGCCATACTGTCGATCGCTCAAAAGTGGCTTTGCTTCACAAAATGGCAATTTAACATGCTCTCCATGGCCTTCGAGAGCGCTGAACATATTGCAATTGGGTGGTAATTTGGGGATTGGCTGAACATTGGCAACATTCTAGCATCAGGGGAAGGTACCCGCACGGTAAGAAAATAATTTTTAAAATATAGACAACGTGTCTGCAAAAAAGTCTTATCTGCAATTTGTACAAATCTTGAAACAGCTTAATTGGGAAATGTTACAACGACTTAAGCTTCAGTTTGGAATCAAAAATTTATTTTAAAAAATCTAGCACATGGCCCTGCAAACATTCGGAAGGTATATTCCAAAGAAGATAAATAAGCAAAAAAAAAAAAACGTTTTTTAACTTCAGGGTGATAAAATGTTTATTTGGCCATGTCGTTGATTTATCTCTCAGAAGTGTTTGATCAGACATTGATTCAAAGCGATACTTTCAAAAAATACGAAAGCAACACTTCTGAAAGATAAATGCGCAACATCGCCAAATAATAATTTTATCACCTTGAAGTTAAATAATGGTTTTTTGCTTTATAAAAATAATAAATACTTTATAAAGTGATCCAAATTCCCGAAGAGAGGATCTTCCGCAATAAAAAAATGATTATTGCTGCAATAAGCTATTTCTTCCAGGCGATACGATTTCGAAATAATTTCGTATCACAATGTTTGCAGTGAGGGCCTCTTTGTAGACCAATTGACGATGTATGGTATGAAAAACAATTTTCAGTTGAATTCTTATAAAATTTTTTAGTATGAAAGATGACTAAAAATTTTCGGACTTATGCCCGTAATTTTTACCTTTAGATGCGTACTATAGTAATTATATACCTATGAGTGTAGGCATCTAAGCACTGTAAATGTTGGGTTTAAATTTCAAGCAATAATTCTTAATTAAGATTTTCTTTACTGCACCGAAATTGTTTACTCAGGTCTAGACATGCCACATATAAGAAAGACTCTAACGTGTCTATTCCTACTTGTGACAAGTTGTGACTAAGACTGAATGTGTTAACTTTTCATATAAAAAAAAATTACAATAATGTTCATAAAATTCAAATTTTATTTTTCAAATTCTGTCATGATGTCAATATCAGGTCCTCACTTTTTCGTATTTTTAAAACAAAAATTTTAAAAAATTTAATTTATTATGACTTTGCAACAACAAACACAAAGGGAATTCAGTCACAATGCTACGTAAGTCTGCATTAAAGCTAGCAAGAAACAAAGAAAAAGTTTACTCAGCGAAGCTGGCTTATTGGCAATCGGACTGAGGATCCCAAATAGAGATAAAGATTTTAATAGACAGAACTTACAATTCGACAAGTGCCATCTTAAAAATTCAAGTTTGGAATTAATGCTGTAACCTTATTTGCTATAAAAATATATAAATTTATGAATTCCTTGGATGTAGACATTTCTTTCTTTCATTAAAGATTTTACCTGCGAAAAACAATTTCTGTAAGATTTTGTAATTCTTTTAAAAGTTTAGTAAGGGCTTTTCAACTGCCCTATAAAATCGATTAGTTTAATAAAAATCGTACTTGTACAAAAGGATTATAATTATTTTTTTTTTTTTCAATTTATATTTTTCACACTTACCTTCTTTATGACCAAGTTTCATTGTTGTCGCAGCTGTTGTGGTTGTTGAATCATTACACAGTTTGTAGTCATAACCATGGTTAGTATTTGTTTCTCCAATAATAGCATCATATTTACAATTTTTACAATTCATCTATAAATAAAATAGAAAATGAAATGTTAGGAAAAGCAATTGGAAATGTATTGTATGTTATTATCGTATTCGGAAAATCTGGTAGTTAGAAAATAGCATTGTTTTTTTTTCATTTAAAGTTAATACCATGTAGTATTTGAATAAGTGCATGCCATACACATAAAACTTTGTGGGTATTTTTTTAATTGTATTCAATATTTATAGGGAATTACTTGTTATTGTATAATAAATTCTTATTTTTTATTAGTTTTAATAAAAGATTTTTGAAAAAAAAAATAACTTTACTGAACTTTTAGTTTATGACTTTAATGAAATATTTGTACATATAGATTTTATTAATAAGTAAACATTTTCACACATTATACATTTTAAGAACTTTAAATTAGTAATAGTATGTTTTGCTTAAAATGTCTTCAACTTTTAATCATATCTACCAGCATCATTAGTATCATCATTATCCAAAGTTGTAAATTTGTCAATTACATGTCAAAAGTAATGTTATAATGAATACAAATTATTATGTAATTTCTTAGTTTTGGTTTCCTTATGTTTTACTAACAAGTAAAGGAGTAATTTGTAAGGAAATAGAGAAAAGTATAACATTGATAGTATTTGTTATAATGCTGAATATGAAAACCACACTAGATAAGGGTAATGCTTGAATACATCAACCACATTGTGGATACATACATATGTTGTGGCTTAAATGACATGTAGTGATTATAAAAATAATTTCAATTATAATAATTTCTGATTAACCAAAAATTATTATTATGTTAAAGGAAAGTAAATTAAAGATTTAAAATACAATTTAATTGCAGTACTATTTTAATGTTTGATCAATGTCGTAAGTAAAATCCTGTTAGGGGAAGTCAAATTTAAGGCGACGTTTGTTTTCTAATCCTGCAGGAAGATGTTTTAATCAAGATGAAGTTTGAGCCCAAAAATAGTACTGTGGATGTACACACCCATCATTTACGGATCTATTGTATGGTGTACTTGTCCCTCCAAAGTTATTAATACTATGATTCATATTATTCCCATTGATAGCAGTGCGGCACAACCTACTGCTACGAAGTTTTGAAAAGTCAGAGCCCACGAACACGATGGATTTCTCAACCATCTGCCTCCGCAGATTAGTCTACAACCTGACTACTTTACTCCCAGAGTTAACTTCTATAGAACTTTTCGAATCAGCTTTTCTTCTAGAGAGGAATGGTACATACCGACGAATAATAGATGAGTTATGGTGTAGGATCGTCAGGGCTTCTTCAGGTTACCATATCATGCTAGTATCTTTCAGGGGTAGAATCTGGCTGTCAGGAAAGCTTGTAGGGTCTTGTGTGTATTTGGAGCTCTTATCTCCCTGAACTCGTATATTACCACTTCTTTCCTAGTCAGCCAGTGTAAGGAAGAACTGTCTAGGCTAAGTTCACAGTTCCTGATTACGTTGAGCACAGGGACTTTTACTGTAATGAGCGCATAGATGAGTTAGCAAGAGCAGGATCTACCTTAAATTTCTCCACAGCGATGTGAGTGGCTAAACCGCTGGGAAGTATTAAGGTTGGGATCTTCAAGAAATACTTTCGGAAAGCAAGGGGCAGATGCCCTAGACTAGACACTTGCAGGACCGCGCGGCTCGAAAAAGATGTGAGGGGTACTAAATCTCTTCTCAGTCCAAACAGAAATGTTCGATACTGATTACTGGCCGATCCGAATGATCACTGGCTAATGGACATTCACGTCAACAGACTCGGGGAAGAGCTACATGTACAATGCCATAGTTGTGACATACCGGGTGTGGAAAAGTTGATAGAGCATTACCATTTTTTATTCTCTAAACATCGGAGATAGCATATACAAAAATCACAGTTTCCTCCAAATTGGCGTGTAAAGTATGGGGAAATTCTCTTGTAAGTACAAATTTATACTCAATTCTTACTGAAGTATAAAATTTTGTTTGAAATTTTTTTTAACTTAAATTATATTTAAGTAATAACTTTTGCTGACTGTTATACTGTCCCTGACACTTATATTTCAATAAATTGCAAATAAAAAAACAAACTGATTTGCACTGTCCCACACAATAGCAAACAAATTATGCCAATATACTACTAGACTGACAAAAGTTAATATACCTCTTACTAGGTGTTAGGGTGGATCGAATCCGGCTGTTGGATTAACAAGCAGGAACAATCAATTTTGAGGATAGATGTAAAAATAGTTTTTGGAGAAATTCCGCAAATTACGAATTATTTTTGAACTTGCACTTTGATGTAAAAATCTGAAATTTTCGAACATAACCATTTATTTTGATATTTAAATTTTAAAAATTTTGATTGGAGAAAATTGTTGGGTTCCACAGGGCTTTATACAGAAAATAAAATACAATTTTTAACTCTTTAAGGATTTTTTTTATTAGATGAAAAATTCTAGACATCAATAGTAATTTAAGCATGAACAACTGCAAAAATTTAAGTTTTTTGATAATGAAAATCATGAAGCTTAAATTTGCTGTGGAGACTACACATTTTATCCCATTTTATCCTATATAAACAAATTTTGAAGAAAAAAATCACGTTCGTTAATTTCAGATTTTCAGATGAAAAGTTTTAGTCACGATAGTATTTTAAATAGTATTTTTTACTATATTGCTAAAACTTTCTAAATGTTTTGTTTTACATCTGTTTAATATTTTCCTCCAAAGTCCGTATACGATCCACGCTAATGGTTGAACGTAAAAAATATCCATTTAAATACTCTTTAAAGGCCACTTAACCCTATTTGGTGTTTTTTTTTTATTTTCATTATTTTGTATGCAGTCCATTCAGTTGTAAGTGAGTGCGTTAAGTTACTTACATTTTAATTTTAACAATTTTATGTTGGCCAAACTTCAAACTGAAATTATAACAAAAAAGAAAAATCAACAATAACTGAAAAAACTCAAAAGCTCTTGGCATAGTAAACTCCATTGTATTTGAGTTGTACATTTTTGTTCACTATTTGCAATTTTTTTTTTCATTTTGTTTTTTTTTTTTTTTTGCTAACTGAAAATGGCGTAAATTGTTAAGAATGTGGTATAAAAAAGTTTTAAGTTTTTTTATGTGCCAAGTTTAAAAAGCACTATGCCAACACTAGTTTTCTATATTGTTTTATACTGGTGTTGTTATGTGATAGTGTGTGTATTTGTGTGTTTGAGTGTATTAAATGCAAAAGTATATGAAAACCTTAATGCCAACAGGGATTTATAAATAACAAAACAAAAAAAAGTTTACGAATGAGAAAAATCAACTCCAATAACTGGGCATAAAATTGGATTAACTACTCATTTACAAAAAGAACAAAAAACTATTGCTTTAGTTAGTTGTAATAAAAAATGTTTATTATCTAGAATTTTATGGTGTAACTTTGAAATGTTATCCCGCTACAATTGCTATTTGGATGGCATCATGATAGTGTAAATTTTTTTGTTTTTTTTTCTTTTACCCTCCACCCATCAGTGTGAGTGAACTTAATCATATGAATATTGATCAAAGACTCTTGTAAAGTTTATGTATTTTCTTGATACTTATAGATGCTTTTATCGGTGTATTGAACATCTGTTAAATTTGCAACTTAATTCAAATTTTATTAAGTTTTTTCTATTTAAAATTTAGAAATTTAGAAAACACTGTGGAAGATATAAAAAAGCTACTTTACACCAACACCTAGATATAAGTTCAAATCGAAGCTGTAAAAAGAGTGTCCCAAAAAAGGCTGGCCTTACGAATTGGTTAAAATAACAGCACTCGGACGATGTGTATTTATTATTTTGGAAATAATTTAATCATTCCTTCTTGATGTACAAATACAACAAAATACTGTACATTTCTAGATCTTAAAATGTGAATATCCCTTAATACTTTTTTTAGGTCTGCGCCTGGTGTAAGTATGCGTTTAGTAGGCCTTGGCTAGCAGATAACAAAAATGTTCTGGTTTTCAAATTCTGTTTATAAATAAAAAAAATTAGTTATTATTTTCAAATTATCTGCATGTCAGAGTTGGTCCATTTTAGGGACTAATTGCAAATATTGAATTGGGATGGGTTGGACAAGCACACTCCATGGCGGTCGTTCTAAAAAAATTGTTCATTGTCCCCTACCCTATAGAAATTAGATATAAGAGAAGAAGAGAGGAGTCCCAGTCTAGAATTTGCCAGTCTTTATAGAAGCAATATCAATTGCACCTGGCAATTATAGTAGCCCAAGGATAAATATTATCGATGATTAATGTTTATAGAAGCAAATGAAAATTATTTCTTATTCGTATGTTAAAGATCGCAAATACAGAGGTTTTCATGAAATTTTGATGCATTGTATCGCATTGGCCAAGCCCTAGAGACATTAGTTACAATCGGTCCATGCTTAGATCAAGTGCTATATGGGCACATCGAGATATTCATACATCTAGAACCAAAAATAGAAAAAAAATATGCATTTTTTAATCTGTGGCCAAACTTTGAAGCATTTTTGGAAACAGGTCCTTATTTATCCATTAACATTTTGAACCCAAACTTTTTTTATTATAAATATACACAAAGAAAACAGATTCGTTCTGACAACCGAATTTATAGCCAATCGAGCGTTTTTGTTGTGGTAACCGAATTTTTCAGATAATTATGTATAAAAGTAATTAAACCGTAAAACGTGTATACTAATTTTGTAATGAAATAAAATTAAGGGATTTTTCTACCTAAAGAAATACTTCCTCTATTAGCTAGAACATAAATATCCCTGTTATTAAAGAAATACTTCCTCTATTAGCTAGAACATAAATATCCCTGTTATTGAAAATTAATTTATTAATTTTTCCTTTGAAAAAACCTTTAACATGACTACCTGTTTTATATATATGGTGTTAAAACTAATTGGTAGCTTAAGTTTAATTGTAAACTTTTAAAACCTTTACAAAAGTGAAAGATCAAATTTTTACTGGACAACCACAACCTCTTATGATATTTTTTTTGTGTTCTAAAAGCATTATACTTAACTAAACTTGGCGATAGCTTTAATTGCTGTAACATAAAGTTATATACATAAAATTTAAGACAGCTGCTTAAAAGGAAAAACTTGTTGTTTCTGTAACTAATCTCTACCTTCTCATTTTTAGAAATATGAAATGAACTATAAAAATGAAACCTAAAAATTTAACCTAAAGCAATCAAACTTTTTTGTTTGTTCTTTTAGTAAAAATATTTGATAAAGTAAAATTAAAAAACAAAAAAAAAATCTAATCATATTACTATGAACCAAAATAATATAGAAAATTTCTTACAAAATATGAAACTAGAAAAAGAAAACTAAACTTGACTTTTAAAGAATTTTTCTTTACATATTTGTTAGAGTATGTAAGTATTAGAGAAGTTTAACTTTTAATATTTATTTTACTTTCGTCTTATGTTTTAATGGTTTCCATTTTTTTTTCTTGTCACACATATAAGTGTGTGCCCTTTTAGCATCTTTAAAGTTAATGTCACTTTAGTATAACGGTGTAAAAAAGTAAAAGCAAAAACAAGTTAAAAATATATGATAACGTACAAGAGTCTAGGGAAAATTCTATAAAAGTCAAAGTCTGCAGATTTAATGGTTTGCAAGTGTTTTATAATTTTAAGAAAACACTACAATTCCTAAGCAAAATTTTGATATATCCTTCTTGTTTCTAGTTGTATTTATGAGAAAATTTGTTACATTTTACATATATCAAGGTTTTTTGCCCTCTGGGCTAATATGAGTCGCCATACTAAATATTTATTCAAATAAATTTGAATTTGCGATCTGTATCTTACGAATATGTTAAACCAGTAATATGAGTCTATAAACCAAATTTCATCATGTTATCTTTGTGTTTAAAATCCATACTGTGCGCACAAGAATGCATGGAGAGCCGATTTGCCTGACAAGATGGCTCTATGGCTGATATTTTTGGTTATTATAAATATCAGCGCTAACTCATTACACCTGGAGTAGGGTGAAAAATGACAAATTGAATACAACATCCAATGATTGTAAGACCAACCGTCCAACCGTCTGTTAAAAATGTAAGTAAAAATTCATTAAGGTGAAAGTAAATAGTAATTCTTAATACTCATTGTTTGTTCTGTTTTTCTTTGTGAAACCATAAGGTCAAATTAAAGTATGATATATTTATTAAAGGCTGTCAACATAGAAATAAAAGAAATGTTTGTTTAAATATTTGTGTATGACAAATATGTTTCACTTTAAAGAAGATAAATTTAAAAATTTGCATATTATTGGTAAAACGTGCATAAAGTATGCATACATGGTGCAGTATAGTGGATCGATTTTTTATTTATAAGAAATGTAAGACTAACTTGCGTAGGAATATTGTTTTTTGAATATTTTCTTTGTATTTCTAATATTTATTATGTATTTATTTAATTGACAATTTTGGGTAAATAAAAATTCCTGAAAATCACTAAATCAAAAAAGTCTATAAAAATCGATAGAATAAATGCCACAAGATAAATATCGATACAAATTATCGCTGATGTGATTTTCTAGAAATTTTCACACTTAGAGAAAATTTTGACAGTTTTCAACTGAAATTCAGCTTTTACGACTGTAATCGGTTGCTTCAAACTACAGGTTGCAAATATAAAGATATTTGAATGCAATGTGCGTTGTGTAATATGGAATCATAAATAATGCCTCCAAAATTAAAGATAATCGGACATATTTAGACCTAGTTCGCATATAAACCCATCTTTCCGGAATTTGTTTAAATTTACTTTTTGGGCTTTCGCTACCCGCAACATTAAATTTAATTTAATCCAATTTGATTAATATATTTTAACAGATGTTTAATTAATATTTTTAAGTCGTTCTTGTTACAAGGGCGGATCAATAAGTCCGTGACTTATCAAACTTCCCTCGTAGCTATATTAAATGCAACACTGCTCCAATCAAGCACCACCTGTGAATAGACTACTATCAAATTTTAAGCAAGTTCCGTCATTTACTTTGCGTTTAACAGCTGTTAAAAGCATACAACCTCGTGGCTTTTTTAAAAAATGGAAAAAAGTGAATTTCGAGTGCCAATTAAACATAATTTTTTGTGAAAAAAAAACCGACAATCAAGCCAAGGAGAAGCTTGATAAATACTATGGGGACTCTGCACCATCGATTTCAATGGTAAACAAGTGGTTTACTGACTTTCGTTGTGGCCTTACAAGCACGGAAGATGTCGAACCATCTCGACTCCCAGTTGAGGTCTCTACACCCAAAACAATTGAAAAAATTCATGATATGGTGTTGGCCGATAGGAGATTGAATGTGCGATAGATTGTGGAAGACATGTGAGATGCCATGTCTCAGTGTTTTCAATTTTGAACGATCACTTGGATATGAGAAAGCTTTCCGCAGGATGGCTGCCGCGTTTGCTCACAATCGGCCACCAACAGAATCGTGTGACAGCTTAGTTTCCATGGCAAAAATCCATAAAGTAGACTACGAATTGCCCCCTGATTCACCATATTCTTCGGATTTAGCTCCCAGTGACTATTTTCTTTTTCCAAACTTACAGAAATGGCACGGTGGAAAGAGATTTAGCTCCAACGATGAAATTATTGATCAAACAAATGCCTATTTTATGGACCTCGAAAAATCCTGCAAAGTAAATGACGGAACTTGCATTTCATGCATCTACGAGGTAAGTTCGAAAAGTCGCTGACTTATTGATCCGCCCTAGTATATCCGTTATCATTAACTTACGCAAATATTTTTTTCTTATTTTATTAATTTCACTTCAAAAAAACTGAATGTATTATATTAATCAACATATTCTCAGTTGTATCAGTTTTTAGTGTTCAGTACAGAGTTATACGATGCATTGGCTGTATTTTTACTGATACCTATCTACGTTAGGTATTAAACTGACCAAAGTTTCAAAAAAATTAAGGCAGGTAATTTCTTATAATATTTGTGTAATAATTAAACATATTTTAGCAAAAACTTTTTAGAAAGTAAGAGTAACGTTAGAAGTGAAAATATATAAATTGAGGTTTTAACGTCGATTAACGTGTATAGCAAAAGAAATGTATAATTTGACGTCTAAAATACATTTTTATCTATTTTGAGTTCTTTTAGGAGTTAACTGCTGTACATTAAGATGAAAACACAGATATTTTATAAATTTACTGATCTAATAACAACTGACCATGAAAAAATTAAAATGATTTAGTAAAATGGTTTGATTTTTGTTCACAGCCATTTGAGTGTAATGAATCATAAAAAGGTTTCATAGCATATTTGTCTATTCTCGGAAAGTATCTGTTATTGTGAAAAACAAGTTGGTTTTACTAAGATATGATAATTTCTTTGCAACTTAAATACTAAGTCCGAATTCTTTTACTTCTCAATTCATTTTAGTTTTAGGGTGTCTTATATTCGTTTTTTAGGAATAGTTTACTTTTTCATTATATTTGTATCTCTTAATATTACAGATTTCATTACTTTCTCATTATTTATGCTTAACGCATCATGTTGAGTGCAATTTTTTTCTACTTCTTCTTCTTCTTTAACCATTAAATGCTTTTAACCAACAACTTACTTTTTAATCACTTTTTGATATAAAAAAAAAACTTTAAAAAACCTCTTATTAAAAGAAAATTAAAATTTACAAAAAGAAAACAAAGATATGTAAATATTATTGCAGAAAAAATTGATATTTTTATATTTCATACTTTTTAATATAAAAATCTCTTTACTCAATGTCTTTACGAATTTATTTTTAAATTAATCAACGGTTTCCTGTTACTGTATTATAAAGGAGATTGCTAACTGCTATAGTTGTTGGCATGTTAAATAGTTATTTAACGGCTAAGAATGTATGATTTATAAAAAAAAGTATAAAAACAAAAACGGTTTACCTGACTGACGATGAATTCGTGCATAAAAAACAAATTGTAAAAATCCCCCTTTTTCGTGTTAAGTTTTTATATATTTATTAATAGTTTAGTTTTATGGCGTAATTGCTATATATTTGTTACAATCAACATTAAATTTGTTATTATATTTAAGCATTAACACATCATTTGCATAAACACGATATTTAAGAATTTTTATTATAAAAGGAATTTTAAAAGAATTTTAATCAGAATTTCTGAGAAACAAGTGAAGTGAGGATGAAAATGTTAAACAGCAGAATATTTGTATGTGGTAAAATTGTTATACAAGGACAAGGAAAAATACTACTGAAAATGTATAAAAATATTAATTTGGAGCCTACAACTGCTATTTAAGTAGATAATCAATCATTATTAAATCCCTTCTGTTGTTATAAAAGTGGCTTTAAACACACTTGAAAGAAATCAAATTAGTCATATTAAGTTAACTTTAAATAATGTCATCTATATGATGGGTACTCCGGTGCGTATGTTTAATATTATGTTGCAAAATATAACTCATACGTTATGTGGAATAAAATTAAAATCCCCTAAGATAACTTTAGATCAGTGCTGTTCATTTGGTGGGACAATTGTCCCCTGCTCAACTCCCATGTATTATTACGCTCTTGCTTTTAGTCGTCACTGAAACAGCGACGAGTGAACATGTGTAGCGGATTTATGCTGATTTTTTTTCAATGCACTGAAAAAAATTAATAGCAATGTACGAAAAATATTGTGTGATACTACAAGATCTATAAAAATCTTTAATAGACTTAATAAAAAACCCATTTTTTTTCAAATAAAAGTTGAAATGTTTTGAAAAATTCGACTCCAATCGTTCATTCATTTATTCCGATCAAATGTATTTGTTTTTCCTTCCGAAAATTGCATTTTTTTACAGAATAACATAAGAAAGATATTTTAATAACATATTAAAGATATTTTAATATTAAAGATATTTTAATATTGATTAAAAAAATCTTCAACTTTTTGTTTCTATACAATAAAAAAAGACACCCTATATGTATATATATATATATATATATATGTATATATGTATTTCTTTTTTTCCTTTCAAAAATTTAATTTTTGTTTAATTTTTATTTCTTTAAAACAGTTTTACACAAGACATTAACAGTTTCATATTTTCAATAAAAAAGTAAATTCATTCAGATACTAGCACTGCTATTAACCCATTGAACATTTCTTACAGTGCAATTCCCATTTTCTCACAAACACAACTACATTTTTATTTTTGAACAGCACTGCTTTAGATATTAGTAAATGCATTATTGAATGATTTTTAAATATGTTGACTTCTCGGATCTGTATGAATTAGTGAGAGGGGAAATAAATCCAAGAATAACCTGAGTCATTCTTGGGCCACCTCAGGTAATATGCAGATAATATATAAAACATAATGCGTAACTGACCAATCAACACCCAGCTCATACTCCTAGAGATAAAAACTGGAAATTTTGTATGTACTTTCCTAGACATCTGCTAAAATAGGACTTTTTCGAAAATCGCAAGCAAAGGGACAAAAAGGGTTAAGTCTCCCTCTATACGGCCTGACTAAGCCCCACTGGTTAGAAATCTTAAGCCTAAAGTATGTCTTTCCTGGAATTATTTTCAGGATCATTGTAAAAATAGCAGCTTAAAAGGAAAACGTCTAACCCTTGACAGTAGTAAACCGCTTTGGCTATAATTATAATATGTTTTCCAAAAGTATGGTCTACTTTGCTGATAAGGTTCTATTTGGAATGTTCACCAGTAACGTGTCAAAAAAAGGTGGTTTAGCTGGGAAAGTAAAATTCAATAATTCATTGAAAAGGTATTAATTGAAATTTTTTAGCAAGGTTAGTTTAAATGGTAAAAGCCTCCCCCTTAATGGTCTAAAATAAGTGTTCTCTCGACTATGGGCTTATGCACTGAAACCTACTTTCGAAATTCTCTTTAGCAACGCTATAAAAAAAGGATTCAAAAGGAGAAATGTGTCCTTCTTAATGGCCTATCCAAACCGCTTTGGGTGAAAATCTAGAATTTAATTGAAACACTAAAATAAGAAAGCGATCTTTCATTCCAGAGGAACGAACAGAATTGAAACACTAGACAAGGGGAACGAAATGCATTGGAATGGGGAACAAGTGGAATTAAATCACTGCACAAGGAATCGGGTGCATTAAAACATTAGACATGAGGAAAAATTGTTTTTTAGCGCCTTTTATCAATTTTTATTTTTGAAAATAATTTCATTATAAGGGAGGTTTAATTTTAAGGGCCGATGTTGATTTTGAATAAAACACAAATTATTTACGAAACTATTGTCATTTCTTTTATTATGATAATACGGTATGGTTTAATTATGTATGCAACAAAATATCGGCCAAATGACCGCCGCGACATCGGCGGCACATCTCCATCCGATGGTCCAAATTTTCGATGACGCTGAGACTTAATTAAGGTTCTATGCCGTTAATGTGCCGAATTATCTCATGCTTAAGCTCTTGAATTGTTGCTGGCTTATCGACGTACAACTTTTCTTTCAAAAAATCCCAAAGAAAGAAGTCCAACGGTGTCAAATCACATGATCTTGGCGGCCAATTGGCATCGCCACCACGTGAGATAACACGGCCATTGAATTTGTCGCACAAAAGAGCCATTGTTTCGTTAGCTGTGTGGCAAGTGGCACCGTCCTGTTGAAACCACATATCGTGCACATCCATATCCTCAAATTCTGACTTCAAGAATTCCGTTATGATCTGGCGATAGCGAACACCGACGGCGAGTCGAAGTTGACGGCTATTCTGCCACACTGTCGCGAACAACAGTAATGTTTTCCGCAGAACGGACTGGGCGAGCATGCACAGGTGTTTCCACAGACCCGGTTTGCTGAAATTTGCCCACAATTCTCCCGATTGTGGACACATTTGGTCGATTATGATGACCAAAAAAATCACGAAGTGCACAAAATGCATTTTGATTTAAACGCCCATTTTCATAATAAGCCTGAATAACTTTAACGCGTTGCTCGATTGTATATCTTTCCCTGGTTCAAATTGAGTTAGTCTGAAATTGAGAAATGTCAAATGAAATGCAGAAAAAACTTGATGTTTAGGTGTGGTTCACATTTAACATCGGCCCTTAAAATTTAACCACCCTTTATATGATATGAAAGCAATGGTACTGAAATCATCAATTATTTAGTCCTCTGAGTTCTTAAGTCCCTTCTATTGTAAAGATATACTAAGAGGGGATTTGTGGAAATTTTTCCAGGAGGAGTAAAAAAGGCGAAAAGCCTCAGCATCGTACCAAACCCCCAAAATCTAAAATAAAGAAACTAAGAAATGTTTTCGGGTAGTGCAAAATATCAAGCGGAAAACTTCTTCGAGGTTTGCATTTTGAAATTTTGTGGGCTGCTTTTCTGGTGTAAGGTACCAAAAAACTTAAAAATAAAAACAAAAAAGCTACTCTCTAAAAATTCCATTGCATTTATGCTACATATTTATATGTAACCTTCGTATGAAATGCCATAAAGATCAAAGAATTGGAAAAAGCTCCATTTTTAAGCACATTTTAATCACTCAAATATCAAAGGTGAGATCGATATTATAATGTGTTTTTTTTTAAACATACCCAAGCTTGATCAAAAGTTGAATGATGAGCTTGGAATATCTTCCCTGTTAGCACTTAATTATAACTTATGTCAAAACTGTATGAAGTTGTCAATGGTTAGTGTTAATCTCGGGAAATTACTTAATCTCGGGAAATTACTTAATCTCGGGAAATTACTTAATCTCGGGAAATTACTTAATCTCGGGAAATTACTTAATCTCGGGAAATTACTTATTACTTAGTTAAATTGGCCACCCTAAGTGATAGAAAAACAATTATTTTAGAATGTATAATTTTACTTGATTCGCAAGTTTCCTTCATATATGAAGGTTAAATATCAAACCTTCAGTTTTTAGCTTTAATTTATACATAGTTATTGCTATTAACAAATATTTAGTTATCTAAAGCTATAATGTTTTTTTTTTCTTTTGCATCAACATATAACCCTGACAGTAAAAATCAATAGTAGTTAACATAAAAAAATATAACCATGAATATTTATGAACAATATTCAAATATATATAACAAAAAAAAAAACTACTTAACAAAATAACCCCTGCAACAACAAGAAAAAAATATATACTAACTGTGTATTACTATTCCCCTTAGAACAATTTCAATACCATAAGTACATTTACAACTTTTTAACATGGCAAGAAATGTTAAGCCTAAGGGATTTATGACAAGAAATATACATAAAATACACAGGGTCTTAGTTATAAAACATTTTACAAACATTTTCAATAAATACTGTTAAACAGTTTTACTTATGTTTTTTAATCTTTTAAAATTAAGAAATAGAAAACTTATTCTGTCAGAATTTCCGTTTAAATTAAATTTTTCTATTAAATACATAGAAGCTGGAAAACGACTTACCCCATGTTTATGATCCTGAAAATCACATTGCTGTAGACTTTGTTTAAGCTCGTGATGATTTTCTTTTTCAACACTTATTTCCTTACTACTCAGACGTCGTTGCTGATGTTTATTGCGCTGAGATTTTTGCACCATTTCATCAGCATCCACCTCGCCATCCTCCACATATTTAGGCCAACGGCAACATAAACGGGCGTAAGTACACTGCAAGGCTTCGGCTAGTAAGGCGCCTAAACTTGATAGACACATCAACATCAGTGGTACCCCAATTAGAGCATATAAAATTGTAGCTATTTTACCACCAGTTGTACGCGGTGTTAAACTTCCATGACCTGTTTTTGAGTGTGTGTATATGTATGTGTGTGTGTTGTTGTTGTTGTTAAATTTAGTAAAAATATAAGAAAAAGAAAAAAAGATTTTATAATCATCATCATAATATTATAGTTTAAGGCATAACTTAAAAAAAGGAATATTTTTAATCAAAAATAAAAACAGAAAGAATATAAAGAAATTTAGATTTAATATTTCTGGTAAAATTTAAAAAAAATATAGTAAATATTGTTTTTGTTTCATGGCTAAAGTCACAATTAGTTTGTATGTACCGTTTCGTGACTTATCAGCTGATTTGTTTTTGTGGTATGAAAATGCATGTTTAGCACTAGTTTGTTCAAAAAGCAATATTACCTTCCAGACGAACTTGTTAAAAATTAAATTTTCTAAACTAAATTAAGTGACAGCTAAGAACAGCTGATTTCACTTACACTAGACTAGTTCAATTTGGTGGACGCTCTTTCTAGTTCAAATTGGTTTTAAAGAACTAGTTTGCTTTATAAATATGTTGTCAATTGCAAACAAATTTTTAATTTTGTTTTAATAAAGATATGTTATAAACTATGAGAAAAATAGGAATTTTAATAAAAATATTTTATTTTGTTTTGTGGAAATATATTTTTAAGGATTTGATTTACTTTTTTTATCCTTAAAAACGAATATCACTATATATTTGTTAAAACATGCGTTGCAGAAATATTACGGAATGTAAAAGTTAACGGAGGCCTAATGATTAAGATTTTAATTTTTTATAATAGAAGAATATTCTGCATTGGGAAAAAATCTCCCCATAAGTGTACTGCCTAAACAACATAGCTAAAAATATGACATTTAAAATATATGTTCAATGGGGTATGTGCTTATTCACCAAAGAGATACTTTTCGGAGCATCAAACTAAAGCATGGTAAAAATAGAGTTAAGAATGCAAGTACTAGTTTTTAAGACATGTGTAAAGCCTTTAAACTAGAAAACTGAAACATCCTTTACAAGAAGCTAAATAAATATTATGTACGTAGAAAAATCTTTACAAAAGAATAATATATGTATACCGATATTTAAACTAACGGTAACGAAGTAACAGGCTTTTAAGATTGTCATGGTATAATAAAAGAAAATCCATGTGCCGAAAAAATTTTGTAAAATTTTCACTAACAAGAAAAATACCCTTAACTAAGCACATGACTTTTAATGAAATTCAGATATATCATATAAAGAAAAAACAATTCTAAGAACAATTTGTCTCACTTTTTCGGGCACCTCGGTGATCGGTGCTTTTTAGGTAACTTGTTGATCAAAATTCTATATAAAAACTGTATTTAATTAATGCTATCATCAAATGACGAACTTTGGTACATAACGCCTATATTTTGGCATAGGTTTGTCAAAATGTTACAAAAAGTACCAAAAAAGGCTTTGGGAAAAATTTGTTTAAATTCCAAAGTAGCCGAAAATATCAAAAAAAAAAAAAAAGAAGAAATATGTGTCGGCTGAAATTTAATAAGAAATAAAATAAGTGAATTTGACAGCCAAAGCTGTATGCTTCCCCAAATTCAAAAAAGAGCAAAAAGTACCAAAAAAAAAACTAATAATTTGTAACTCCTTTTGAACACTTAAAATTTTGAGGTGGTCCAAAAGCTAAGAAGGATCTATCTTAAATATTTTTTAGCCATCACATATACAAATTTCATGAAAATCGGAGTATTCTAGGTTAGGGTACTTTCCTTGTAAGTTTATATAAACACGAGTAGCAGTAGGCGTATGAGTGATATGTTTTAGTATTACAAATTTGTTTTGGAAACAATTGGCCCTATCAATATCCATGGATTTTCTGCTTTATCCTTAAAATAAACAATTACTTTTCATGTTTTCCAGTTTTTAAAAATTAAAAAAAAATTTGGGTTGCAAAAATTTTAGATCGATTTTCTTAGTAAACTACTGACATAATTAAAAAATAGTTATTGTGTACAATGTTTACATTTTTTGTTTTTTTTTTTTTTATGTCAATATCATTTGTTGTTTTTGTCCCAAAATATTGTCGAAAAGGTCAAACTGACTGTGAAGAAACTGTCATAAATTAAAAAAAAACCCTTATCCATTTCAAAAAAAATTAAAATATAAATTTCGAGTTGCTTATAAATTAAATTTTTGCAATATTGTTGAATGCTGATATCTTTTTTTTCCATTTAATGTCCTGTCTATTAAATCAAAAATTTTAATTAGCTTAAAATTGTAACCAATTTTTTGCAACACAATATAAAAATGGTTTATGGTTTTGGCGATAAAATTTTTGGTTGTTTTTTACATATTTTTGCATGATACGCACCAATTGTTGTTATCACAGTTACTGAATAGAGTAGTGCTTCGCTAAAAGACCATCTTGTTGCGGTTAAATCACTATATTCCACCAAATTGTTGCCACCAAAGCGACCCAATGCCGTTGTTGTAGTCTCTGTGGCCATACCATAACCACCGGTTGTTCCACCTGATGTTGCTGCACCAGCCGCCATGTTGCGTGTAGCTGCCACTATGGTACCCTCGAAACGTCTCAGTTGTTCGTGTACCAACATTGTCCAGTTACGTTCATAAAGGACATTCAATTTTTCTATAAATACAAAATATACATGCAGGCGAATGTACAGAAAATATAAATTAATAACAACATTTTTAATAAATTTTGTATGAAAGCTGAATTTTTGTCTGGTATGGTTGGTTTTTATGATTTGTCGGCAAAGCAAAGTTTGTGGCAAATGAACAAATTTTCCTTTTTCATTTAATTAGAAGCAAAACATAATGAATTTCGTAAGTGCCTGGAAAAGTATAATTCTTTTCAAATAAATATCTTGTTAAAAAGAGATACTTAGAAATTTATAAAAAAAAAAATGTCATTAAAAGGAATTTAACTAATGATATTTTTTTAAAAAGTTAAATATGTTTGTATAATTTCACAATTAAGGTGGTTTTATAAAACATAGTATTTCTAATGCAAATTTTTAATATTTAATAATAAACTTTAAAGACCAAAAGCATTTCTTACCAAAAATATTTTTCCTTTATTCGATTTTAGTTTTAAAACTCAAATGTAAGATCTTCCAAATCAATTTAATTGTATTCAAGTTTTTATCCTAGCAACCTTTTTTGCTTTTATCTTAAAATAATCCTACTAAATTGCAGCTTATATAACAGCATTGAATTCACAAAACAAAAAATATTTCAAGTATTTTCCAAACAAATATAATTGTATTAAATTTTCTTGGAATCTCTTAAAGTTCTAACAATTTGTCCAAACAAAAACTCTTCTACAAATAACCTTTAATTGTCTACAATTTTATTCAAGAAAAAATATAAAAAAAGGAAGAATCTACTTAAAATTAAAATGAAAATTGCATAATTATTCAAGCACTTTAATGGCATAGAAAAATACAGCAACACTTTTATGCAAAACAAGAGCTAAAGCTGGCAGACAAGCAGGCATCCAGTCATTTAGGTAGCAATGTCTGTATTATAGAGCACTGCATTACATTTGTAATACAGTAGTAAAACATGCAGCAAAGGAAACAAGCTAACAAGGAAAAAAATGCTGACATTTTAATACACCAAGTGAAGAGCATAGATTACATAGATACGAATATCTTGCTCTTATTTTTATTTTAACAACAAACGTATTTTTTCTCATGTATTTAAATATATTTTGTATACGTTCAATACATTTTCATGAGTTACATTTCATTCACAGCAAATGTTAGAGAGAACGGGATCTATGTTATCTATTGTGAAGAGAATGATTAATTTTATAAACGTATAAACGAAAAACAACACACACTATTAATGGTTATAAGATGACACCATTTAGTTTTTTTAAAACACATGACATCCCCATCTCTATAAAGAACAACTCTTCGAAAGTTTGTCAGTAAATAGCAAGATTGCTAGATTTGGTGTTTTGTTTGTATTGAGGGCACAAGTCATTTTTCAGTCAGCTTCAAACCATCGAAATATAAATAAATAAAAAATTATGGTCGATTAACTGCGCCACAGCACCACATATGGATCCCATTCCGGGTCATATACCCATAAGCAGAACAAACTTCTTAAAGGGACCTGATACTTGTTACATAGTATATTAATATGTTATAAAATAGTTTAAAGGATCCAGCAAAACTTTGGTAATGGGTGTGATATTCTCATGTGTTACCTTGTAATGATAGCTCGTTACCTTTTTCATTATTTGCAAACATAAACTAATAAGTTACTCATTATTGATTACGTAATATATGCTTTATAAATGTAAAGTAATAATTGAAATATTTTTAAAAATATATTTTTAGATACATTACTTTGTGATTTTTTGTAAGCAAAAGGGTAATGTATGTTTGTTTTGACAACACTAGCGAAAAAGCGAAGCACAACAATTCATTTAAGTTTAAAGCAATCAAATACTATATGCGTCGAGTTCAGTGGGTAGAGTTCTTCTCTGGCAACCAGATTTCCCTGGTTCGATTCCCATCTTGACCACATTATTTTTAATTACAAATATTTTAAATAAAATATTTGTAATAATTTTTTTAAAATAAAAATTCCTCTTTTTAAAAAGTCCATTTTTAGAGACATTACTTTTTCCATTCTCGTAACCCCTTACATTATCACCTCTAAGGTAATGGGTATATACATTACTTTGAGGCTCATCGCCTGTAAAATTCATCAATGAAGTAAGGTGTAAAGTAATTCATCGGCCCCTGTGGCTTTGGTAATGTGTGGTTTTGCTGGGGACGAATAATTAATAAAAATATGGGTTTAAATTTTAACGGAAATAGAAATTTCAAAATAGTCGAATTTTTAGTTATTTCTAACCTTCTTAGTGTGGGAGAGAATTATAATTTTACTGACATCTGAAAAGGGAAACAACATTAATTAATGCAATTTTTTTGCGCCCTAATATTATGTATAAGCGGTAAAAGGGAGGAGTAAAAACATAGAACATGTCTGAAATTTACGAAATTCAAATTTATTTATATAAACGGTTAAAGTACTTTTAATGTTGATATACTTTTTTGGGGTTAATTCCATTCCTTTCACGTCTAATTTGATCTGTAATGGGGAGATTTTACCCGCGAAAAAAAATCCAACGTAAAAGGATATCTACGCTGGAGGAGGAACCGGCATGCCAACTTTCAAGTTCACAACTGCAGCGGTTGGGCTAGATGATTTAGCGGGCACATTTCCCTTATTAATTTCAATTTTTGCCACGTTTTTATTGGATATCCCAAAAAGTATGTTATCAGTAAATTGGCAGGACGTTAAGGGGGGACATTATTTGCTCCTCTTCGCAAACGTTTCTAAGACCCTCGTCTTAGTGGATGTGTACCAGAGAACTGCATTTGCTGATTGCAAAACGTTTATACGCAATCAACACAAGAATAAATATGTGTTTGCGTTCAAACGCTGAATATACTCCAACACACATATTTGTTGATGATTTTAAATCAATCAAACGACGTGCAAATTGTTTTGTCACTGATTTATAATCATCGGTCGTTGTTAAACCATTGATTTTATTTTGTTCATTCGAGCCAACAATAATTATTTTGATGTAGAATAAATCAGAAAAAACAACAAACAACGTGTATGAGTGTAATCATAATTAAAACAAAATAGTTTCTTATCTATAAAAAGGGGGTGGTTTTGTAAAAAACATATTTCATAAACGGGTATATTAGGGTGGGTCTAAAATAAGTTTTTTTAGAATTTTTATTAGCAATACCAAAAATATTGTTCTTTGTGAAATTTTTTTTGTTAATTTAGGTCGACATCTCAGGCTCGCCCAATCCGGTTAAAGTTAAATATTGCCTAATTTTCCAATCAAAATAGATGAACAAAAAATTAGACAATATTTAAATTTTCCGGATAAGGCAAGGATGAGATATCGACCTAAATTTTTTTTCCAAAAAAATATTTATATTTCACAAATAAAAATATTTTTATTACTAATAAAAATTCTAAAAAAGCGGATTTTAGACCCACCCTAATATACATATAACATTTATAAAATGTTTTTCTACAAAACCGCCCCCTTATTAAATGTGTTTCTATTTTGTTTTAATTATGAATAAACTCATACGCGTTGTTTGTTGTTTTTTCTGATATATTCAACGCTGACTTTTTGTTGAGTGATTACATTTGCATAAAACATAAACGACAGATGATTCACACTGATTCCAATTACGCGTTCAGTAACATGATGCTGATTTTATTCTGCAGTGAATTTTGTTGAATTATTAAATGTGAACAAGAATTTTTGTGTATGATTAAATCAAGAATAAAGTTGATTTTGCAGTTCTCTGATGTGTACACCCAATCGAATGCGTCACTTGCAGCAACCGAATATTTTGGTTGTGACTACCCAATTGTTGTTGAGACAACCGAAATACTGTTGTCACAGTCAAATTACTTATGTCTTAATTAGTTCTCAATTAATAAAACCGAATAAGTTGGTTACCTCAACCGAATCATTCGATTAGCTACAAATTCGGTTGTTAACACGAATCTGTTTTCTTTGTGAACACTTAAATAGCACTGAATTTTTAAAAATTCTAGCCATAGCGGTTTCGGATAGGTGATTTAGGAAAGACTTTTTCTCTTCTTAACATCACTTTATTCACGTGTTTTTCGAAATTTCAAAAAGTATTTCAGAAGGGAGAAAAAACCCTTTAGATTTCCAGACGAACGGATTTTTCCCTCATCATTTTGCACCTTTCCATAAAAATTCCTTAAAATCCTTTCTTGTTGAATCCAAGGGAGAAAAAACAAGTTAATAAATATCATTAAAATCCAAAATCGCTCCATTAAATTTTGTTTCCCATGTTTAGTGTTTCAATTTCACTCGTTCCTTGTTCTTTTCCCAACTTAAGTGCTTAAATTTCACTCCTTTAAATTTAATGTTTCTAGCCAAAACGGTTTAAGAAGGTCCTTAATAACGACACTTATTCACCCTTGAATACATTATTTAACCACGTTTTTGATTAAAATTCCAAGAAGTATCCTATCGTAGGAAACCATATTTCATATATAAGATTTCTAATACCGTCCAGAACATGGTGTCCTGAAACAAAATTCAGTTAAAAATAAAATTTTAGTATTTTTTTATTTGTTGGAGCGAGTATTGTCCTGACCGAGGGGAAGTAAAGCGGTAGGGTTAGTTAAACTTTTCTAAGCCCTCATATTTTGTATTCAAAGAGAGCTGGACGTATGATTAATATGATGTTACTTATACGTACAGTGGACTTTCAAGCAAAAGGCACTTTTCGCTGGCATCAATTAAACCAGTAAGTTGTTATACCAGATATTGAAATCTTCAAAATTATATTTCTGTACCAAATAATCATTTTTTTTTTTTGTAAAATGCTTAAATCCGATTCCAGATTATTTTATTGGTTATTCTTGGTTTCCATGTGGAAGAATTATCTTTACAATATAGGGTGTTAAAATTTTTACCCTTTTAATTTAATTATTTAAGTAAGTTAGTTAAGAAAATTAACTTGTTGACATATCAGTTTTATTTTTTTGCAATACTCGGAAAACAATTATTAATTATTTTAAATATTTTGTCAAATTATGGATAGTTTAAATTCCATCAGTCGAAAGAAATTTATTCCCTGCTGTGATATTGTTTTAAAAGTACCCTGCGGGAAAAAGGGGTCAGTTGGGAATTGGGGCCTGTGAAAACTGAACCGGTTCCGAAAAAACATATCACGAGATAGGTGAAAAGAGCACCGGTTCCTAAGTACCTATCACGTGACCTGTACCTGTGACGTTTCCTGGGATAGGTTCTTTTCCCGCAGGGTAGTTACACATGTTTATAGCCGGACATCAATTCCCTGTTTATGGCTCCATTTCCAAGTTGGCAACACCATTTATAATATTAAACTAACTAAAATTTTTCACTGTGCATTGCTACCACCAACCTATATTGAATACAATAAAGTCAATTAACACATAAATGTTGTGTTTAACAGCCACTTTCATAACTCATTTGTTTCATATCATTGTTTCCTTTTATTCTACTCTTACCACATTCAGACATAAACATAAAAGTTATTTGTTAAAATCGTCGGAAAATAAAATCAATAAATAAAACTACTTTAAATAAAGCCACTAATTTATGTATATTTTCCAAACCATTGTCTGAATATTCAGTATAAAAAAGGAAAACATTATAATTAAGTTTCCACGAATACCAACAAAAAAAGAAAAACAACCAGATAATTATCAGTTAATATAAAAAAAAACACTTTCATTCATACCTGTTATTATCCACAATTCTTTTAAACATTCCTCTCTTGATTTGGCTATAATAGCTGATTTGCTAATATCCTGTGGTGCCTCCAGCAAAGGAAATATAAAAGCGCCCATTATGGTATAAACTATAACCATTACAACCAGGCCAGGTGTAGAGAATATTAACTTTACAATACGGCTTAAACAATTGTTTTGCTTGTCCGTTAAGTAGTTTGTATCCTGATGGTGTTGTTGTTGCTGTAGTTGTGGCTGTGGTTGTTGGTGATGGTGGTGGTGTTCTTGTTGTTGTTGCTGTTGTTTTTGCAATAAACTACTTCCGGTTTCGTTTTGCAAATTATAGTTGTTAATGTTTGTTTTATTTAAAGGTGTTGATTGTTGTTGCTGTTGATGTTGATGTTGCTGCAATAGTTCTTCATCCTCTACTAAGCCGGATATCGCCTTTTCAACGTCCGACATTTTAAATATCCAGTAAACATTAATATTTGAAGCATTGATGGAACATCATCCACTTCAACAACAGACATTTAGCTAGATTTTTTTATACTTATTGTTTTCAGGACAAAAAGGAAATCAAATTAAAAATTTATTTAACATACGTACAAGCAGGAACACTTTAAACTGTTGCTCTTACTACTACTACAACTTGACATTTCTTCCTCATTTACTAACATGTGTCTGTTGGATTTCGCTTGTCTTTTTTTTTTCTTTTTTTGTTTAAAATGTTGTTTAAAACTCAAGTTGCAGTTACTTACTGCTGTTGTTGCTCGTATTCTTGTGTATAATTATCCTTGTATAATTATTTGTTCTTCGTTTCTCATTTGTTTTAGTTGATTTGTGTTTGTGTGTATGTGTTTGTGTGTTTTTTCAGTTTCTGTACAACATTTTTAAACAAATCACTTGGTTTTTCTACGCCTGTTAAGTTGCTGTTGCTGTTGCTGCTGCTGCAGCTTTTGTGTTAAAAATGTTGTTAATTCGTTTGTTTTATACTTATATTTTTTTTTTTTGTATGAGTATTTAAGTTAAAAATGTCTGTAGGTTGGTTGTAGTGTAAATGCTGTTGTTAAATTTGTTCTTGTTGTTCAAAATTTTACTACTGCCCCTGTTGTTATACTGTCACTACTGCATTTCATTGTTGTCAGTACATATTGTTGTATGTTTATATGTAGATAGTTTATGTGTTGACAGCTTTTCTGCAATTGAAGGAAAACATACAAATTAAAAAACAAAATTAGGTTAAATTTAACACAAATTAAACTATAATTCTTAATGAAAATTACTTAGGAATAAGATTTAAATGTAATTGATTTGAAAATAAGACAAACTATGGAGACTAAAGTGAAAGCAAAATTATTTTTTTTTAATTTTATCAGGCTCGAGATTATAATTTAATGTTACTAAGGAAAATTAAACACTAATTTTTTATTAAATGGAAAAAATTGTGGGGATCAGCGCTAGAGAGAGTGCACACTTTCGACCCGAGCGACCAGGGTATTTCTAAATAGATGAAAAAAGCTCATTCATAGTCATTTTCCTTGGAGTGTGTGATATATAAGCCCTTACAAAACCATGATTTATTTTTGGGTTGGGTAGTTCTTAAGGAGGCTGAAGATGACCTGGTCGCTCGGGTAGAAAGTGTGCACTCCCTCTAGCGCTGATCCTTACAATTTTTTTCCAATTAATAAAAAATTAGTGTTTACTATTCGTTAGTAACATTAAATTATGATCTCCAGCATTGAATCAAATTCATTGGTTTTATTTATTTTTTATTTGAACCGTACGCGCTCATGGGCGCCTACGTTTTTGTTGTTGTTTTCTTTTATATGGACAAAATCCCATGTTTATATGAAAAGTCATAACTCTCGAACGTGTCGAACGATATGATACGAACATATGAACAAACCCGAAAAATTTAATCAAATCCGGTTTTACCGTTCGTGAGTTATAAAGTCACAACATACTAGCAACAATTTTTTATATATACACTCACAATATATTTTCCGTAGTTTATTTAAAAAGTTATACGTTAAGTTTGTTTTTAAATAAAGAAGCAATTGAAATCCATAGAAATATATTTTTTAACTATTTGAATCAATCATTCAAAAAACAAACTATAAAAATCTACAGACATTCAGTAGGAGTTGATATTTTCAGTTAAATGTAAAATTTTATATTTTCTCCTTCAAGAACTAGAAATTCATATAATTCATTTTTGTTGTTTTACTAAAATAGTTTGTTTATATACAAAATTATTTCAATAAAAATTACAAGAAATTATTCAAATATACAAACATACACATAAAGCCAATAAAAATATATACATCTGCTTGTGTTGTGTTCTGTTTTGTAATTATAACATACAAATAAAAAAACTTTCAATTTGAAAAACAAACAACAAAAGTAGTTTTTTCTAACTTTTTGTCGGCAAAAATTTGATGACTATTTTAAACGACTTTCTATTGTTTTTACTTTTGTCGATTATTAAACAATGATTGACAATAAACAACAAAATGGGTTAAATATAATGGAAAATCAGTAGTCCTCTTTTTAATTTTATTTTCGATTAATTTAATATGTATTTTAAGTTGTTTTTAACGAAATAATATTGTGAGTGTATAGATGTGATCCGATATTTATTTATTATAAAGTCCTCCTCGGGACTGTAAGAGCTTTTGGTCAATCGAAAAAGAGAAACAATGCTACATAATTCAACAAACCCAACTCTTATAAAGGGTCATCAAATATTCACTGAACCGGTTGATAAAGTTAACCATTTGGTTGAAATGCTTGCAGGAAACTCACTGACCCAAAAAGCAATTAACGACCAGAACACGAAATAGTATCGTGTGCTGTGCCTAAGATATTATTTCGCGCTCGATCCGGCTCCGGTAACTTATTTATAAATCAGCACTGGTGCTCAAATCGTACTCTTCGACGGTAGTCTGGCCATTGGCTAACCGTTACAACTTTTCATACTATACGGGAAGGTTTTTAATGTTCAGTCAATCTCCAGAAAGGGTTTGACTAATTACCCTAAAAATTATAGCCCAATTTCAATATGATCTGTGCTCTTGAAGGTATCAATATTAACGAGTCGGCAACTTTTGATGTTCTGGGCATAAAAATTCAGTGTGATTTTCGTTGGCATAAACATGTTTCTAAAGTCTCGAAAGAAACATTCAAGTGTTTAGGTTTTTTGAAACTCTGCAAGAAGTACTTCAGCCCATTTGATCTTTTTACTATCTACATCAACTATATTCATCCGAAATTGAAATCCAATATCTACTCCCTTTTTCTCCCTTCCTCCTCTTTCCTATTTTTCTGATATAAACACAATGTTTTGCCTTTTTTTAATGTTGACTATTTCATCTTTTGTTATTTACTCTAAAAACAATTTTCATATTAATTTTTGTAATCTACTGTCTTAAACATATGTTAAAAATGTTAATTATCTTAATATTCAGCATGAATATTAACACGTTTACAACTTTTTCCTATTAACACATTCATTGTTATGTATGTGTAGTGAGGCCAATTTAGCGCTTTTATTACGAATTTTAATATAGGTGTGGTCTTGAATAAGACGAAAAAACCTGTAAAAGTTCTTCTGAACTTAATTCTGTGTTGAGCATTTTCCGTATAAGATTTTAATCCTATATGTGGATTTTTTCTTGGGTTATTTAAGTCTTTCCTTTTCAAGAAATATCAAACAACTCCGATCGTTTATTTCACGGACCCCTAAAATTTAAATTTTTTTTATATTTAAATAAAATCATTTAAATCCGAAGATTTTCAGAAAAAATAGTAGTAGTAAATAATACGACAGATGGAATTGTAGAATTTTCACAACTGATTCTTAAGCACAATCTTATGATTTTTTAGCATCTTAGAGTGTGATCTATAGAATAAATAAACAAATAATGTGTATTCAATTAAATACAAAAGAAAGCCATAGTCTAAAAAGTCTTAGAATTAGAAAACCACAACTATTTATCAGTTTCCTTTTTTTGGTTTTTTAAATAAAATTCTGGCAACCGACAAACCTTCTTATATTTAAAGAATTTTTTCCGAACTCTTCCCGGACCCCTTTGTATGCAGATACGAATCCCCGGGGGGTCGCGACCTCGCATTTAGTAACCGTTGTTTAAGAGGTTACAATATTCTGAAAATATCTTCGGCTGTAAATTTCATTACGTGATATTAAAAAATAATGATTTATTCGGAGATGTAAGATCGTGAAAATGGTGAATTGTATTTTGTGTCTTGTAGTCCACTGTGAACTCTATAATACCGTGCCATATAATACTCTTTCCATCAAAAAAAAGGATTTCAAAGACCCATAGAAAAGGCAGATATAGGGTAACAATGTTCTCCAAAAAAAAAATATCTTGATAATATTTTATTATGAACACAGAATTAAATCAGAAAAGTTTTATATTGTTTTTGATACCTTTGTTGCCCAAAAGTTAAAAATTTGCCCTGAATGTAGCACACAGCGGCAATCGTTTCAGAGTTTTTACCATAATAAACTTAAAAATTCAAAAACAAAACACAATAATTAGCATCACTTAATATAAGGCACTACACACTAAATGTCTAACTAGCTAAAAAAAAAAACTTACAAACTTATAACACGAAATAGAATCCGTACTGATTTTTTTTTTAATTTTTTAGAAAGTGGGCAAGGTAGGCGTGGTCAAATGTTAAAAAAATTGATAAGAGAATTGATAGTAAACAATTTTTTTTAATTTTTGGAATATACGTCAAGGGCACAAAACTTAATAAAATCTGTAAAGATTTTCAGGGGTAATAAAAAAAACAAAGTTTGAAAAAAGTTCTGAATTTTTGCGTTATAAATTTTTATGAAAATGTTTTTCTATCAGTAAAAACATTTTTAAATATAGTACAAATTTATGTTAGTTGTATAATTTTTTAGAAAATTTGTATATGGGTACCAGAGAACTGCATTTGCAAAACGTTCATACGCAATCAACACAAGAATAAATATGTGTTTGCGTTCAAACGCTGAATATACTCCAACACACATATTTATTGATGATTTTAAATCAATCAAACGAATACCAAAAATATTGTTCTTTGTGAATTTTTTTTTTTTTAATTTAGGTCGACATCACAGGCTCGTCCAATCCGGTAAAAGTTAAATACTGCCTAATTATCCAATCAAAATAGATGAAAAAAATTAAGACAATATTTAAATTTTTCGGGATTAGGCAAGCCTGAGATATCGACCTAAATTTTTTTTCCAAAAAAATATTTATATTTCACAAAGATGAATATTTTTATTACTAATAGAATTTCTAAAAAAGCGGATTTAAGTCCCACCCTATGTAAACAATATATATTTTGTTTTAATTATGAATACACTAATACGCGTTGTTTGTTGTTTTTTCTGATTTATTCAACGCTGACTTTTTGCTGAGTGATTAAATTTGCAGTAAACATAATCGACATCTGATTCAAACTGATCCGAATAACGCGTTTTGTTGAATTATTAAATGTGAACAAGAACTTTTGTGTATGATTAAATCAAGAAAACAGTTGATTTTGCAGTTCTCTGATGGGTACGTATAAGTAATATTTATTTCGTATAACAAAGTAAGCGGGTAAAATATCATATCGATGCTAATAATTTTTTAAATTTTAAATTTTATTTATTCAAAAACCGACACTTTTTTTTAAATATTTTATTTAAATGTTCAGATATTTTTCTATCGGTAAAAAAGTTTTTAGACTGAAATTTTACATTAAATATATGTACATAGTAGGAATGTAGTTGTATCGTATCTTGGAAAATTTGTATATGGATGCATGGGTGCGTATGAGTAATATATATTCTGTATAATAATGTAAGCGATATTAAATGTAATTTTTTTCGGCAAATATGACGAAAACCACTCTAAGGCCCATTATTATAACTTGCCGATAGCTAAAGTTAGGATGTTAACGGACAGATTATTAGTTTTTCGTTATTATAAGTATACTTTAACCTAAAAGTGACCGATAAGCTAAAGGTAAGTTCATCTTACCTTTAACTTTTAACGTAAGGTTTAAGCATTTGAAGTTGCCACATTTTTTGCTCTGCAGTGTAGTTGCCGTGTAGTTTTTTGCTGTTTGGTTTTTTCTGTGTTCACCGTCGACAATGTAAATTTTATATAACAAACATTTTGATCTTTTACACAATTCGAAGAAATTTTGTTTTTTGTTTGTTGTAAGTAAATAAATAAATAAAAGTACGTCGTTGCCACTACGTATATAAAAGAACCATTTTAATTTGTCAAAAGTAATCGGTTTTTGCCCTAGTAATGCCATATTTTTAAAAAACTCAATTTTATTTAATAAGGATGTTGTAATAACCAAAAAAAGTTAAAGGGGACTTTATTCCTCACTTTAGCTAAAGTTACCTTTAACTAACACGCACCTTAAAGGCAAGTTATAATATTGGGCCTAAGAGTTTTTAAACCTATAAAATTTTTATGATGCAAACTCTTTATATATTCAGACCTTGAGATTTGGTATAAGATAAAAGAAATCAAATAACTTATGTATGATAAATAAGTCGTTTGGGATGCTATTAATTAATTTTTCACCGTATTGGGGCAATTGATATGGAAAACCACAAATGTGCGTGTGCAAAAAAAAAAGTGTGATTACATGTGTGTAACATATTGTATTTTTACGGGTAAAACATATTTTTGGTATTTTATCAGTAACAAGCATCATATAAGTACACAGAGAAAAAAGATTTATTGTGACAGCCGAATTTCTGGCCAACCGAATGGTTTGGTTGAAGCTACCGACATATTTGTTTGTAGCGGCTGAAATTCGGTAAATAGAATTTCAGTTGAAACCTAATATTTCAATCAAATCAGGAATATATTTAGTTGTGACATCCGAATAATTCGGTTACTGCAACTAAACTATTCAGTTGGCAAAAAATTTATTTGTCACAATGAATGACTTTTCTCTGTGTATACACAGAAAAAATATTTTTGTGCCAACCGAATTTAGTAGCAAACGTAATCCTTCGATTGTCGCAACCGAAAATACGGATTTCCCTCTGTTCCAACTAAAATAGGACCTGCCGCCAACGAATTTTCGGTTTCAGTAACCGACCAATTAGGTCGACACAAACGAATTGTGAAATCCAATTTTTTTCTAGGTGTATATTTTAGCAGCAAAAACTTTTACGAGGGAAAAATGTTAGTTAATCCGCACAAAATGGTAATTAATTTGAATAAATTATGAGGAATTTATGGTAGATGGTAAAAAGTTATAAAAATGAGCAAACACAATGAATGAAAAAGTTTTGTATTCAAAAAGTAATACATTAATTTTAGTATATCAATGGTTAATATTAAATATTGAACTTGCATAACATTTAAAATTAATAATATTTCATGAATATTAAATTGATACTAAAGTTTTTATAACTCCTCTAATAAACATGTTTAGGCGTTAGGCAAATATTTATTTGCAATTTTATATCTATGTTGCAATATGACCTAAAGCAGTAATATACATAGTTAATAGCACAAATGTGCATAAATTGCTTAGCAGCAGTGTAATCAATAACAACTTGAAAATTTATTGCATTTTCGTGTTAACTGAAAACACTTAACTCCAAGTAATTAATAGCTAATCATGTAAATGTTTTCATAACCAAAAGCTCAGATTTTAATTTACTAAAGAGCAAAGATAAATTTCTAAAGAATAATCACACCATTTTAATTAGGAATAGTTTTTTAGAATTAGTTTTAGAAAAAAAAACTCTAAAATTTATCTATACACTCAGAATATTATGTAGTTTACTGTTTGTAGTTCAATTAAAAAATTTTCTTTTCCATTTAAAAATAAAGGAACATACATTTATTTTTCAAAGAAATATCTATATTAACTTTTTTATACATTTATTCGAAATAATTTACTATCATTTACCGATTTTTCTCAGTTTCATTTATTTTTTTCATTTGTTTGAAATTCAATAAAAATTTACCCACAAAACGAAAACTTGTAGTTTATTTGTGTCCGTAACAGTTATTACAAATTAAAATTTTGTTAGCTGTCTGTTTCAAAAAAAATATTCAAAAAATTTCAATTTGTTTTTTTATATAAATTGGTTGCTTATGCATAAAATTATTTTAATTCAAAGTACAAGAACTTTATAAACACACATACATAAACAAACACATTCACACAAAAAGTGTCTATAGCTATGCATACATACATTGTCTATTGTAGATTAAAAAAATAGATAAGGGAAACAATTTCAAATAAATGATAAAATCATTTATTTTTTAGGGAATTGGTAGGTAAAATTTTAACATTTGTTTTAACTGATTATATCATTTGTTTCTTACGGATATATTAAGTTTATAAATAAAGGTATTCAGGTTAAAAAATAAGGTGTTGTAAAATTGCGGAAAATGTTAAATTTTCCTTAAACCCAAAGCTAAAAATTTCGCCCCACCTACAATCAAGTGTAAAAACTTGGTCTTGTTAAAGTATAAAAGAGTAACTTTTAACAAAGAGAGAATAGATCTACAAGAGAAATCACAATAGTAACGATTTGTTATGTGTTACTACTTGATAATTTTCCCAATGTATTTTATATAAAAATAAACGAGGGGAATGACCCTTCACTTTAGTTTATCTTGACCTAAACAGACTTTGCTTTTAATGATGTTGCCACCATTGAACAAATTACAAAAAAAATGTATAAAGTATGCCAAAAGAACTAAAAGTACACTTAAAAAAGTTTGTAAGTTAAAATAACTGAAAATATCATTTAAAAGAAATGATATTTCATTTAAAAACCGGTCTACTTAATTTTCATTTAAATTAAATGCCATTTGTTATTTATTTTTAAATGTTGATTAATCAACTGACACATCCGTAAGAAACAACTGATATAATCAGTTAAAATAAATGTCAAAATTTTACCCACCAATCCTTAAAAAATAAATGTTTTTTTCATTTATTTGAAATTATTTCCGTTTTTGTATTTTTTGTTTTTTTTTTAATATACTCGAACAATACAAAATGTATGTATGCATATGATGATATAAACACTTTTTGTGAGAATGTATTTGTATATGTATGTGTGTTTATGAAGTTCTTGTAATTTGTATTGAAAAATTTTGTATATATACAACCAATTTAAATAAAAAAACAAATTGAAATTTTTTGAATATTTTTTTTTGAAACAGACAGCAAACAAAATTTAAATTTGTAATAACTGTTACGGACACAAATAAACCACAAATTTCCGTTTTGTGGGTAAATTTTTATTAAATTTCAAACAAATGAAAAAAATAAATGAAACTAAAAAAAATCGGTAAATGATAGTAAATTATTTCAAATAAATGTATAAAAAAGTTAATATAGATGTTTCTTTGAAAAATAAATGTATCTTCCTTTATTTTTAAATGGAACGGAAAACTTTTTTATTAAACTACAAACAGTTAACTACATAATATTCTGAGTGTACTTAAAGTACCAACACTATATAATGATTTAACTTGGCAGCACCTTTTTTAACAGCTATTGTGGATGTAAATAAAATTATTAACTACAGTGATTTTTATCCGAATAATATAAATTTTTGGAATTTTTATTGCGCTTTCATCACGGATGTTGCAATTTCTCAATTATTCCCTTAATAATTTTAAATTCATATATAAAATTCTGATATTATATAAAAAGAGCATTTTCTATAAAGCAATATCAAATGCTGTAAGAATTACTATATTGATTTATAGCAAAATATATTATAGAATTTAATTATAAAAAAAAAATCATTAGATTTAACTAAAGAAAATGTCATTAAAGAAAAAAGGGCATATTCAACATATACCACTTATATATATACAGTATATAAGTATTTCAATATATACTTATATGTTGTATATAAAATTATATGTAGTATCATCATCATAATTATAATCTTGTCATTTTTATTTCTCATTCATTTCAAATATATAAAAGGGGAGACATAAACTTAACCATAGACTAAGATGAATATAAAACATTATAATGTGTATATCATTATGACCATATTTAACATGTGTACCATATAAACAAAGCGGTCTTTGTTGCACAAAAAGGTTTTTATAGTGATGGAGAATGATGCCATCGGTAGTGGGAGAATATCTGCACAAGTCCATAACATTTAATTTTTTTTCGAAATTTGTGTGGTACCTAGAAAACATTGCATTGATGTTTAAGTAATTTTTTTTAACAAAATATTATTTGTAGTTTTTCACAGAAACTCCTCAGGCGTCCCTAAAATGTTCACCCTATTAAAAAAAAATATTACTTTTAATTTATCTACCTCTTGCATCAGATGCTAGTGTCCTTCTCATGTCTCTTTTTTGATAGTTGTTGTATGTGATGACATATTATGTTTTACAACTCTACTATGTATGAATGCTGTCCATGACATACTTTGAGACTAACTGCATTTATATCTTTTATATTGAATCTCTTGGTTTTCAACTAACCCTATGCATACACACACATTCATAGATACATACATGCTAAACATGGTTTAAACATCAACACACACACACAGACATGTATGCTTAGACAAAAAAAAAAAAAAAAACATTCGAAATGATAAAATAACGTTTTGTAAGTGATTACACATACTACAAGTTATATTGACATACCAGTAGGTTTCATTTACATTGAGGTCAGTCTGCAGTTTATTATAAATCTCATCTTTATACACATCCAATACATACAAACGTAGACACACTTATACAAAGACAAATAACAAAATAAATATACCTTAGAGTGAATCGCAAAAGGACTTTGTAGGAATTTGGCTTAGGTCTGGGTATGACATATTATGGATAGACGTAAATAACATTTTTGTAATGTTTCAGTTAAAAAGGAAACAATTTTCGACTGGTGAAAAATGTTTTTTAGAAATCGATATTTTTTTACTAAAAAATATGTCTTTATTCTCTCTTATTAATTAGAAAAAAAAATAAATTTCGTTCGGAAAAAAATTTGGGTTGTTCTCAGTAAATTGTTAGAGAAAAAGTAAATTTTCACCACTATCAGAGAGTTTCAGCCTAAAATTAGCTGCGTTTTTCTTTTCGTAAATAAGCGAGATTGAAGAAATATTTGTCTTAAATAAATTACCTTAAAAAACTAAATTCGACCCACCCTAATCAACATATTGTAGATTTTTTGCTTTTTGTTTTTGAAAATACCTAAAATAAATGTTAGTATGTATAATGAATGATTGGATATTGGAAAATGCATTTGAAATTAACATAATAATGTTAATGATGTACATTTTCATTTTGTTAGATGGTCGTATAGTTGATGATTTATTTATGTGAATGTTTTGAAACAAACACATATTTAAATGCATTTATTTGCATGTGCGTGAGTGATGGGGTGATAGATATACAAAAGGGATATTAAAATAACATTGATGAATTGTTACATTTTTTTGGTAGGGTTTGGTTTACACAGCTCAACAAATGGACGAAAATCGTTGATATTTAATAGATTTGTGTCTGCTAATTTTAAATCTATTTTACAAATATTCCATCTCCCTTACAATTTAAAGAAATTCGCTATGAAATATGAGCGAAAAGATTGTTTGAACAATTTAAAATACTGTCAACATTACATTTGAATAGTTTGAAATTTTTTGTTATGATGGTAATATAGCTGATCTTGGATCTTTAAAATAAGAAGTTGACCGTTTGAAAATCACTGATAAAAAATGATCAAATATATCAAATTAATCAGCAAATAATTACTTTTTGGTTGCAATATAAATTTATTATTTTGAATGTTGGCAATTTATAATTATAATTAAGAATTGGCATATTTTTGGGTGAAATATACATTTAAAATTTTAACATATATGCAAAAGAATCAGAATGAAAAATATATGAACGGCGAATATGCACTTTTTCACCACTTTAACCGTATATATCAGGAGATGTAAACATTCAAATGAAAGTTTTGAATCAGCGGGTCCAAATCTATTAATTTTTTTTTTTTAAATTCAAACATTAACAACTATGTTGAAGTGTGTTATTTTGAAAATGCTTATGTTATATGAGGTTAGGTAACAATTGGTTTAAGTGTGTTATTTATGTTTGTGTTTTAATTTCATTTAAAATTCTTTGTGAAATTATTTCTGATAAAACGTTTGGTAAATAACAACAATAATGCTTGCTTAATTAAAATAAAGAAATAAGAAAAAAAAAAAAATATTTAGAAAAGGGATTTATATAACACAATATACAAAGTATATAGAACAGTGTATGTATATACAACATATTCTCAACGAATATAAAACAATGATGGAACACAACATAATATGTATTTATACATGTTATTGGTTAACTGAGGTCCATCATGGGTCAGCTGGATCACTGTCAATCACATTTCACTGATGAACCAGTTGGTTTAGTTGTCGGCACCCGAGAGATCACTAAGGTCTTAAAAGTCGCCGATCCCAATTGAAGCATCCTCCGACTTTCAAACGCCAGACACGAAAACAGAAAGTTTTCGATGCTTTCCTCCTCCTCGTACATGTAGGTTATACAGAAGATTTTTAAAGCGA
This sequence comes from Eustalomyia histrio, assembly GCA_949748255.1. NCBI lineage: Eukaryota > Metazoa > Arthropoda > Insecta > Diptera > Anthomyiidae > Eustalomyia > Eustalomyia histrio. The sequence goes on from OX456527.1 coordinate 126,105,497, forward strand.
ATCCTAACCTCTATGCGTGCCATTTGATCCATTATTACCACCATCACCACCATTATTACCACCACAATACCAAAAAGATTGCTCCTGGATAGCCATGGATCCTTCCTGATGAGCCCCGAAATAAGAGCGGCTCAGATATGCCTTGCAATCACACCGTTGTTACACCTGCGTTTAGTCGCCCCTCTCGGAGTAGACCCGCTTGAAAATTTCCAGGAGAATACCAAAACTTCCGATTTCCACAGGAACATGTAGGGTAGTTCCCAGACTTGAAAGTTCCCGGTATGTCCTTGCGTAACTATCTCATTTAAGGATGGGCGGCGTTTTTGGTCAGTTACCAAAACCGGAGACGCTGACCCCAAAGACTTGGCCGCAACTAGAATATCAGAGTAGCTGTATACACTTATCACGGTCAGAACATTGCGCCCAAGAGAAGCGAAAATATCTCCTATGGCCATCACTTTAGCATGAAATAGTGATCTGGCAATCTCCGTGCCAGCTCCAAAACAAGCTGCTCGGAATATACCCCAAAGCCAACTCGGTTGTCGTCGCCGCGCCTTCTCTCCTTCACTGCTACGCTACCCGACCAGGATTCCCTTGGTCAACATATGGGCGGTAAAGAAGCGTTCATGCACAATCTTACCCAATACCGGACGTTGTGTTTGAATAGCAGCTTCCTGTTCAAAATTAGACTAAGATACTTGGCTCTGATAGAAAGTTGGATTTCTATACCGTCCAAATTAACGGGCACAAAAGCGGGATCATTATTCCCCCTGTAAAAGATTACCAGCTCCGTTTTGTTACGATTGATTGAAAGACCACAGGCATTTGCCCAGACAATCGACTCCCACCGCGTCGTCTGTCTAATATACCTCAAGGTGGTGGGAAACTTCCTATTCACCACTATCACCATGTCACCACCCAAGCCTACCAATTTCCTACATTCCACTTAGGCCTATCAGTGTAATGACCACTGGAACCACAACCACACTCGATAATTCCTTAATTGTCCAGCTCTATATTATTAAAAGCTCCTTCTACGTATAAGAAGGCTATCATGGCATATTCTTTCACCGAAAAAGGCTTTTCGATGGTGCCAACAATCTCGTGGAGAGCAGTCTTACTGTATGCACACCAGCTTGACTTTAAGGTTTCAGTACGATATCTTCCTACATTTGGGAATCCAAACCACTCTCGTGTCTTTACCTCTTACCTCATAGCAATCCAACCGATGGAAATCCTCATTGAGAAAAGAACTACCAGGTCGGAGATGGACTGCAGTTCCACTGGAATAATACCTTTCGGCCCAGGTGATTTGTAAGATATAAACACCTCAACTTAGGTGTACTGACTATTCTGAGAGACATCCACGATAAACGGAAAATGACTAATAAAATTTTTAATAAAAATATTGACGATCGTTTTGAAGGCTCTTTTAAATAATTTTAGAGAAATTACTTTTATTCAAAAACAAAGATTCATCAAATTCGGTTAAATCCTTATACGATATTAACTGATGATATGATTTTTCCCTGACAGTAAAAAATCAGTGTTTAATTTTATTTTTTCATGTCACGTTTAATTTTATTTTTTCAGTTGATGGTATGACGACATGTTTTCTTTCATGTAAAAACGCTTTCAATTCATCAACACTTAAAATTTTAAATATACCACACATATGCACGATACCAACATTCCATGTAAATAAAATATACATGAAATTTACAATAAAAAACATTCACATAGAAAATTCTACTAAAACTTTCAGCTGCGTTTAAAACGAAAACACACACAATTGCAGAACATCCAAATTGTCTATATTTTACATGTTGCATACAAACGTTTAGGCACATTTCTCTATCGTTTCCTGTTGTGAAGCAAACAAAAAAAAAACTCCGTACCTACTGCTTTAAAAAGAAAATTAAGTAACATGCTAGAAAATAAAGCAGCAACGCGTAATTGTTATGCCACTCACACAATTTCACAAACACAAACACATTTACTACTAAATAAAAGAGTGTGTGTGTGTGTGTGTGTGTTAACGTACCCACTTACACAACACAAAAAAGTTTTCTACTCACACATGCAATCGGTATACACATTTGAATCATACATGCATATAAAGAGTTGTTTTTCGAAATACTTTACTTGGCATAAAATTCTATTTATTGTTAAATTTTGTTGTGTAAACATGTTTATTTAAACAGTACAATCACAATTATCAAAATTAACTACTAGTAGAAGTAGCCAACATTAAAGAAATTCAATATGAAATAAATATTTAAACAAATCTTTGGAGTAATTCTGGACCTTCACTGGCATTTTCAGGATAGAAATATGTATTTACAAAAATTTTATTTTTCTTCTATTTTTTTTCCTAATATTTTTTTATAATTCTTGTATTTTTGGCCTTGTAAATCAGGTTATATCCTTAATATCCTTAAACTCTCAGCTGCATACGACATAAATAAAATTTTTTGAAACTCTATCTTGTTGCGTAAGGCGTATATATAGGTCTTCTTTGTAGGTGATTTATTTGAAACAATCGATTTAACCTTGACTATGAAAATTGGTAATGATAGAACTTGTCCAGTCTTATGTAGGGTTTATAATCGTGATTCTACTGCCTGTATCTCTATTTCTATTTTGTATGATTTTAAAAGATTTTTCACTTAATATACACAGAGAAAACAGATTCATTGTGACAAGTGAATTTTTTTGCCAGTCAAATGGTTTGTTTGTAGCTAGCGATATATTTGTTAATGTCAATAGAAACTCTATAGGCATTTTGGTCGAAACAATAAATTTCAAATATGTTATGAATACACTTAAATGCGACAACAAAGTTTTTCGGTTTTGCATCCAATCGATTCAGTTGGCAATACATACCGTTGTCACAGTGAATTTGTTTTCTCTGTGTAGCTGCTTGTATGTGTATAAAAATGTTATGCAGTATTCCCGTATCTGTTGTTTTAACACTTTTCCCTCTTTTGTTTATATCTGTGAATTTGTGGAATTTGCATTTTTTTTATTATTGTCTTAAAAAAAATTCTATAAAATATATGATATACGAAAAATGTAAACAACGTAAAAGGAAATTTTATTAGGTCTATAAAAAAATAGTTAAAGTTAAATTTTAAAATAAATTCTGCAGGAAATTTTCGAATTTATGAAAATAAAAATCTAGGTTAGGTTTAGTGAGCTCAGTTCAACCGAAACTACAGACCAGGTAAAAATTAGGTGTTTAGAAAAGGAACACGCAGAGAAAAAACATGGTTGCAACATGATCAATGCTAATATATTGTGCTTGCTGCAATCGGGTATGGTTTTCACAACCATGCTATTGGTTTTCGAACCATCAACATGGTCGCTACCATCATTGTTATAGTAAATATTTCATTATTTTATGATTGGCACATTCTATTTCATAACATGATTGGCTGTAACCATACTGTGATAAAAAAACTCTGACTATGACAAAAATATGATAATTATGCAATCACAAAATGCTGGCAACAATCAATAAATAATTATACATCAAATAAAACATGACTTTGATATTTACAGTCATAATATTGTCTTGTTTTCATAATAACCGAAATTTTATAAGTTCAGTCAGTTTGGTTTTACTACAAAATGTCTTAAAAAAACAATCATATATTGTTTAATGCTGGGATTTTATATTAATCATAAATTAATTATTTATATGCAATAATATGATATTGTATATTAATAATCATGATATAATAAGAAGGATCAAATATATATAAATATACATAGGAATCATAGTATAGTTATGGGGACAATAATATGATAACATTTTGAGCATACTATGATTACATGCGATGATATTATGATAAATTCAAGATCATAACATTTTTATTTAGAATTATAATATGGTAATTTTTGAATCATAATATAGCTGTAGGGATCATATTATGATAAAATTAAGGTTATTTTATTATCATAATATGATAACCATGTTATAGTACGGCTATGGTTGGCACAAGCATAAACCCAAAAATGCATGATGCTCTTCGAATATGATTGTCCCAACCATGTTTTTTCTCTGCGTGAAAAGCCTCCCCCGTCTTTCCCGTGGTCGATGGAGTATGAACTAATTTTGTAGTTAATTTCTTTTTTGGAATTTTCTTTAGGAATGTGATAAAAATAAGGCTTAAAAAGTGCAAAAGGGTGTGTCCAAAGAGTTTCGGCTATAAATATAAAATCTAAAAATTGTGTTCCTCGGAGTATGGACCAATTCACTAATAAGGTTCTTTTGTAATTTTTAACATAGAAGGGGTAAAAGTGGGGTTTCAATAAGGAAAAGATCTAGCCTTGAATGTCCTGTCCAAACCCCTTCGATAAGGAATCTAAAATTTTAAATATGTGTTCCCTGTGGTACACTCAGAATATTATGTAGTTTGCTGTTTGTAGTTTAATAAAAAAAGTTTTCCGTTACATTTAAAAATGAAGGAACATACCATTTGTTTTTCAAAGAAATATACATTTTAACTTTTTTATACATTTGTTCGAAATTATTTACTATCATTTACCGATTTTTTTCAGTTTATTTTTTCATTTGTTTGAAATTTAATAAAAATTTACCCACAAAACGGAAATTTGTGGTTTATTTGTGTCCGTTATAATTGTTTCAAATTTAAATTTTGTTTGCTGTGTCTGTTTCAAAAAAAATTTTCAAAAAATTTCAATTTGTTTTTTATATAAATTGGTTGCTTATATACAAAATTATTTCAATTCAAAGTTTGTTCAATTCATAAACACACATACATACACAAACACACTCACACAAAAAGTGTCTATAGCCATGCATACATACATTTTGTAGATCAAAAAAAAAAAAACATAAAATACAAAAACGAAAACGAAAACAATTTCAAAAAAACTATAAAATTATTTATTTTTTAAGGAATTGGTAGATAAAATTTTAACATTTATTTTTACTGATTAATCATTTGTTTCTTACGGATGTGTCTGTTGTTCAAACAACAATTAAAAATAAATAACAAAAGCCATTTGGTTTAAATGAAAACTAAGTAGACCGGTTTATAAATGAATTATCATTTATTATAAATGGCATTTATTGTTATTTAACTAACAAACTATTTTAAGTGTGTGAGCCAAGTCACTAAATATATACCTCTTACAATTTTCAGTAAAACCTTGGAAAAATGTAGTTAAGAAGGGAAAAAGTTTTCCCTTTAACAGTCATCCCAAATCAATGAAGCTAGGGTTTTGAAATTTGGTAAGAAGGGTGCTACACCAGTGCAGGCATTCACTAAGATGGTGGTTAAAAAAATGCTGGAAGGACTAAATATATGGCCTTTCCATCAATAGCAATTCCCAAACACCTTCTGCTAGAAAACTGTAGTTTAAAATTTGTTTCTCCGAAGGTATTTGCCAATCCAGTAGTGAGGTACTTTTTTGAATGACCAATTAGAACGTGATGCAAATGCACCCAGCCCAACAGCTGGAACTAGGAACATCAATTTTGACATAAAGGTAACTCCTCCAGCGTAAAGATCCATTGAGAAGGAAATTTTTTAGAAATTTTGCGGGTAGGGCGAAAATCTCTCCATTAGTAGCCTGCCCAAAAGCCTTTGGCTAGATGTCTGACAATTAATATATGTATTTACTGGTGTATGGGCTTTTAACCGTAGGGGTGCTTTTAGGTATTTTCATTTAAAGCGTAGTAAAAATGGGGTTAAAAAGGAGAAAAGTGTTCCTTTTCAAAGGGGAAAATTCATCAAAAAAATTAATATTTTTATAATATTCCGTTATTTAAAATTGCCATATTTTTCTATTTTTATGAATCAACGATTTTTAATCAATTTAAGCATAAAATCGTCAATTCAAAAAATGTCAAGGAAAATATTGTTACAGAAATTCCATTTACTCGTAGAAACACAAATCCCCATATGTTAGCCCTGAAATGTTAAACAATTAAATGGCAACCCTTAACCATAACTAATGTTTCTTCTGTCAAACTGTAAAAGAACATTCTCAAAGTTGCCAGTATGCAGTTTCCAGACGGTGCTGCCATATTCTAGGTATTTTAACCCGCGTATATAAAAACGCCAGCAAGGTGGCAAAGTAGTTCAGTTGATAAGAACTAAAAGTGTGGCTAACGTTTAGTCTATTTACACCGTGTAAATAAAGTGTGTTTCTGTAATTTTAGAGCCTGTTGTAAATAAATAGTGCTATAAATAATTTCAAACAGTGTTAATTATTTGCAATAAAGAAGGAACTCGATTTATTTAAAAGGTTAATAAATCAACGATTTTATAAAGGGTAAAATCGTAACAATATTTTCATTACAATTGAATAATAAGGAAATAATTTTAATTTAATTAGTCTCATTTATGAGATACAATTTTAATGTTTAAGCAAAATTTACAAAAATTTGCCAGGAAATTAATGGTAAAAATTATCTTATTAGTTACTTTATAAAATTCATAATATTAATTTTACTCTTTCTAACTATATGAACTATATTAATATCAAGTTAAAGTTTATGTATTCCTGTCCTTAAAGAAGGTCATTTTCATATTTATTATTCTTTCAATAGTTGTTGCTATTTGCTGATGCACTTTTCTTCATAATTATCTACTACTTTGCTCTACACAATTAACTGCTACTTAATGAGATTTTCTTGGGTTATTTGAATTTAAACTTGACTTTTTCTTTTTCTTTTCAAAAAAAAAAAAAAAATTACTTTCTAGCAAACATTATATATTAAAATGTTTTTGAGCATCGTTTGCATCCATTTTTTTTATTTATCATCCGCGCTGACAAACTGAAGAAGTTTCACATTTAATCAAAGTTTTTAATTTGTTTTCATTAAACTTTATAAAGACATTATAACCAGCTTGTTAAAACTGCACAAAAGAAAAGGAGAGAGGAGAGAAAGTGTTTGCAGTGGAGAGGGACTAATAACAGTTAATTTAAAAACACTTCTCCTTTCACAACAACATATATAAAACAAGTATAGTAAAGAGGATAAATGACACTTAAATTGGCACTCTTCTGCTAGAGTCTTTTTAAGACGCTACAACTTGACATTGCTAAGAAATTAAAAGAAATGTAAAAAAAAAATATTATCTGTTTAATAATTAATTGTAAAATTAATTTCATCTTAAAGACTTTTTTTACAAAACCCCTTTCAATTTGACACAATTAAAGACATGAGATCAGGTCTTAAAGCAATAATTGGTTTCATTTAGATTATTTAGTTCACTTGACCAACATGTTTTTTTTCTCCATTATTATTATTCCATTTTTATTCATACAAAAAAAAATTGCCCCTTAATTACAAAAGGAAAAACTTTAACCTTAAGCAATTATAATAAATATAAAACCATATTTTAAAAAAATACTCCTTTTGATATAATAAAAAAATGCATTTTATAACTTTTAAGACAAATAAAAAGAAAAATTAAGATTTTTAAAAAGATTTTTAGTCTCTAAAAGAACTTAGCTAGAAAAAGAACAAACAAATTTTCAAATTATCTTAGCGAAAAAAGAATTGTTCATTTTTTATAATAAACTCATTTTTATAATTAAATGTGATTTTTAACAAACCAGCAAAAAAGCTTTAAATACTCTTTGTTATTTAAATATGTACATAGAAATATTAAAATTTTTTCCATTAGCTTTTTCTTTAAGACATTTTTTTTTCTTAATTGTCAATTACATTTTATTGTTTAAGGCTAAAATTAAATTAGGTCATTGTTATTTAAAGACAGACACTGGCCAATTTTATTTAAGTGCTCTTTCTTTAAAACACCTCCTTTTCCTCTTGTGCACATTTACTTTAATGTCCTTTCTTTTCAAGGGGTAATATCATGATTGTCTATACAAAAAAAAAATTCATGTAACGTGATAGTTAATAGAAATGACTTAATCGTTGATTTGTCTGGTACACAGAGAAAATAGATTTGTGGTGACAGTTAAATATATTCCAAAGACATTTGAAATTTATTGTTTCAACCAAATTTTAGTTATATACATATATTGGCGGCTTCAACTAAACCATATCGTAGGCTACTAAATTTGGTTTTCACATTGAAATTTTTTTCTATCTGTAGTTTTTATTATATATATATTTTTTTTTTTTGTATTTGTAAATGTTATGTTATTTTATCCAATACAATTTCTTATAGTGTCTATAGATTTAATTAACTTAATCGAATACCATTAATGTTTTCTGACCATAAATAATGATTGCAAAGAATGAAAAAAAAAACCAAAACGAATAATAAAAGAAAATCAATAAAACAAAAAGCATATAATTTACTGTCACATTTGTATTCATTACGTTGCATAGGGTTAAAGTGGGTTAACAATAAAAAAAATGCTTTTACTTAATTTGATGAATAATAAGAAGAAATAAAAAGAAATTGGTACGGTATATTAATTAAGTTTGAAGTCATGTGTGAGTAACATGTACGTATGATTGATATTTAATTATTGGATACTAAGGCGTATGATTAACATAGATATTATTTATTGTTACACCTACCTTAAATACATTACATTATTTGTAATACGCCTTATAATTACATATGACTACATTTTGGCGAATGAGTGATGTATGAATTAGCGTATAAAGTATACGTAATGTACACTTAATCATAGGTAAACCCGATCGTTAACTGATTTAGCATATTTAAAATTTTAGGTTTCTAGCCGAAGCAATTTCATGCTTCTAGCAAAAGCAGGCCATTTAAGGTGATATTTTTCTCCATATGAACCCCATTTTTTACATTTTAAGGGATTTGGATAAGACGTCAAGGGGAAGACTTTCGGCTTTTGGACCCCCCGAAGAAATATCCTAAAATACCGTCTTATCGGAGGTGCTTGGAAAATACTGGACATAAATCTCTTACATTACCCAAACTCCCTTAAATTGTAATAAACTAAATAAAATCCTTAATTTATTAATATTTAGCCCTGTCTACTTCGTCCACTTTCAGGGAAGATTAAAAAAGTTGTTTTATGTTTTATTTATAGCATACAGGTTTATAAATTGTTGCTAAGATATACTTTCTTAGCTGTGCAGTTGGTATGAAAAGTCTCATATACACTACATTGCCAAAGATAATGATATCCTTTTCAAAACATTAGATATAACGAAAAATAAACTACTTTACCACAGGCCAATACACATTTTAGATGAAATGTTCTTTTTATACAAGGTGGGGCAATATTTATCACCCTATTATAAAGAGCTGCGATTTGTGCAAATGGCATCATATCTAAGTTTTGATTTGACATTCGTGAAGAAGACCTGTGCCAAATTTATAGTGAATATCAATGAAGCGCTATTCGTCTCAAAAAACATTCTGGAGGACAGAAAATCCACGGATATTTAAGAAGCATAATTACACCCTCTCAAAGTCACCATGCGGCGTATAGTGATTGGTCATTATTTTTACGAAGAAGGCGACGCACAGTGCTTTGTCCCCATATAGTGAATCGGCAAAATTAGAGGAGTTGTCGCAGAAACTTGAAATTTGGTATGCTGGCTCAAAATATCTAAATTAAGAAAAACTTGAAGTTTCGAAAAAATCGGCCCAAGGACACGCCTACTTCCGATACATCCTTAAATTTAAAAGTTTAATTCCAGCTACTATTATGAGCAGAATGAAGCAAAAATCGGTAAATCTCTGTTAAATTATGTCATTTAGCTTAGTGCTTAATTTTGTTTCATTCGGAGCAAGGACATAGCAACCTCCCATATATCCTTTTTCTTAAAATCTACATTTTGGCTACATTAATGATAAGAATACAGTATGAATTCGGAATAGTTTATGAAATTATACTTTTTTGCTCTGTGACAATTTTCTTTTCATTCGGTGCAAGGACATTACTACCTCCCATATATCCTTTTCCTCAAAAACTGAATTTTAGCTACATTAATGATCAGAATGCACTAAAAACGGATAATAAGTTTTAAAAAGATACTTTTTAGATCTCTGGAGATTTTTTTTATTCGGTACAAGTACTTGACTTTCTCCCACATGTCCTTTTTCTCAAAAACTAAGTTTTTCCCAATCTTGCCATTTATTAATACAGATATATACTTCTGGGATTTTATTTTTTTACACAGATATCCAAAAAGCAACTATACGCAATTTTAAATACAATTTACCATTATCGAAAAATATAACTTTACAATTATAAAATAAATTTTACAAAATGGCTTCATTATGTATATACATATGTATAGAGAAAATATGTCAAAAATTGATAATTTTAAAAAGGGCTACACTTATTCCTTCAAATTTTGTTAAATAACTTCAAAATAATGTTAAATTTGTTTAAAAACGATAGCAATCGTTTTCAATGCAATTTAATAATAAAATAAGTTGTATAATTTTATATATTTTTTTTTATACTCAATCAAAGATAATAAATTTTTTCAAACAAATGCGGTAAAATCACAAATTTAGCCATTTTTACAAAAGCCAATATTTTGATTTTTTGTGAAAAACCGGCACTTTTTTTTAATAATATGTTAGTTAATATTATAGACTTACAAAAACCGAAATAAAAAATTATTTAGTTTTATATAATTTTTTTTATACTCAATCAAAGATAATACATTTTTTCAAACAAATGCGGTAAAAATCACAAATTTAGCCATTTTTACAAAAGCCAATATTTTGATTTTTTGGGAAAAACCGGCACTTTTTTTTAATAATATGTTATATAATATTATAGACTTACAAAAACCGAAATAAAAAATTATTTAATTTTATATAATTTTTTTTATACTCAATCAAAGATAATACATTTTTTCAAACAAATGCGGTAAAAATCACAAATTTAGACATTTTTACAAAAGCCAATATTTTGATTTTTTGTGAAAAACCGGCACTTTTTTTTTAATAATATGTTAGATAATATTATAGACTTACAAAAACCGAAATAAAAAATTATTTAATTTTATATAATTTTTTTTTTTATACTCAATCAAAGATAATACATTTTTTCAAACAAATGCGGTAAAAATCACAAATTTAGCCATTTTTACAAAAGCCAATATTTTGATTTTTTGTGAAAAACCGGCACTTTTTTTTTAATAATATGTTAGATAATATTATAGACTTACAAAAACCGAAATAAAAAATTATTTAATTTTATATAATTTTTTTTTATACTCCATCAAACTTAAGAAATTTTCGAATTTTCACCAAAAAAAAACCTATTTTTTGGAGTTGTAAAAAATATTTGTTTTCGAATATATATTAAATAGTGTATTAAAGGTTTACTACAAATATATCTAAGTATTCAAAAAATAAAACTTTAAATCAGTATTTAAAAAAATATATTTTTGAGAATTATTTTCGTGAAACAACTGAAAACAATATTTTTTGTTCAGTAATTTTTGCTTAATATTTTCAAACTTTGGCGCCCTCTACTGACGGCGAAAGCAATCAAACTAAATTTTTTTTTTTGCATATTTATTTCAGTTAACTTCTTGTCTTTCAAAAAATGTACTTTTAAGAACAATTTGAGCCCATGCTTAATTTTTGATTTTTGCCTATGGGACAAAGCACTGTGCGACGGTAGCGCTATTAAGGTGAAAGTCGATCGCCATAGCTAGACATGCTGGCAGAATTTTTTCTTTTCAGAAGTTGACGATCTGGATTTTTTAAGACATGTGGTTCCAACAACAAGCGACACTGATGCCCATAACCAACATTCTATTCTAGTAATTCTCATTCAGTTGGAAACATTAAGTACATATAGTGTCAAAGTTTAGAGGCCAAAAGTGCTAACTAGGATCTAGTTGGAGTTTGAGTTGTACTTCGGCTAGCAGCTGAAGTATAACTTGTAAGCCAACCATAGAACCTTTTCCCGATCTAACCCGACTCACCTGCCGATTATTCTCGTGAGTCGCGTAAACATACACTCACAATATATTTTCCGTTACCGACTGTAGTTTATTTTAAAACTAATACGCAAAGTTTGTTTTTAAATGAAGAATCAATTGAAATTCATAGAAATATATTTTTTAACTATTTAAATCAGTCATTCAAAAACAAACTATAAAAATTTACAGACATTTAGTAGGAGTTGATATTTTCTGTTAAATGTAAAATTTTATCTTTTCTGCTTCAAAAAATAGAAATTCATATAAATCCTTTTTGTTTTTTTTTTTTATCAAAATAGTTCGTATGTATACAAAATTATTTCTATGAAAATTACAAGAAATTATTCAATTATACATACATACAAAGCCAATAAAAATATATACGTACATCTGCATGTGTTGTGTTCTGTTTTGTAATTACATACAAATAAAAAAAACTTTCAATTTGAAAAACAAACCACAAAAGTAGTTTTTTCTAACTTTTTGTCAGTAAAAATTTGATAGTTATTTCAAACAACTTTCTATTATTTTTACTACTTTTGTCAATTATTAAACAATGATTGAAAATAAACAACAAAATGGGTTGAATATAATGGAAAATCAGTAGTCCTCTTTTTGATTGTATTTTCGATTAATTTAATATGTATTTGAAGTTATTTTTAACGAAATAATATTGTGAGTGTAGTAAACGTAGTTCGAACCGATTTAACCCGACTCACCTGCCGATTATTTTCGCGAGTCACGTAATCGTAGTCAGAACCGATTTAACCTGAATAACCTGCCGATGATTCTAGTGAGTTACTTAGAGGTATTAACTAATCATAGTTAGATCTAACCCGACTCACCTTCCGAATATTCTCGTGAGTTATTTAGAAATATTTTGTAACCGTATTTAAAACCCTTTTCCTGATACTACGACTCACCTGCCGACTATTCTCGTGAGTTAGTTGGAATTATTTGCCAAACCTTTTCGTTCGTATTTCACGAATTAACCCGACTCACCTTTGGCTTACTCCAGACCCCCTGTCGTACTCCGACTTAGGGAATAGTGCCGCTATAACTCTAAAAGAAACTTGTCTATGCCATAAATCGTTTTCCTTTCTCATCACCTACGGAAACGATTATACTAATCATTAAAGGAAGCAGACCTTTAATAGACCCAAACACTTCTGAGTTTTCCCTGGCTAGAAAACAAAACTGTATTGCAGTATTTTGAAAAATGTCTTCCCCAACTTTATCCTTTGTGATATTTGCATTCTTTGGTGTACGCGAACAAGCCCCGGACCTTGAAGAAGCTAAAGAATAACATTCGAGCCAAAACTGACAACATGACAGCACAAATACTGCGCACAGTTATGTAATCCAAAGAGCCCAAATTTGCATCAACGTTGGCAGCGGCCATTTGTGTACACAGAGAAAAATTTGTTCACTTTACAACTGAAATTTGGTTTTTACATCTGAAATCGGTTGGTACAACTAAATATTGATTTTCACAACAAAATTCAGTTAATACAACTGAATTTTGGTTGCAATTCCCAAAATATTCAGCAATTACATTTGAATTTGGTGGTCCTAACCTAATTTATTGGTTGTCGCAACCAAAATACACCTATTAATTCGGTTTGAATTTTATTTTTCTGTGTGTCGGTCATTTTTCACAATCGTGCTGACAACCAAATTTGTACCCAATCGAATAAGTAATTTGACTCTGACAACAGTATTTCAGTTGCCTCAATAACAATTCGGTAGTCACAATCGAACCATTGTGTCGGCAACAAATACGGTTGTCAGCACGAATCTGTTATCTGGTTGATTAATTGTATCAAAATTTATAAATGCTATTTATGATGGTTATTGCCCCACCCTGTACAAAAAAACGCGAATAGCAACATATTAATAGCTAAAAGACTGACACATGTTAAACATTTATCCTTTAACTAAATCTAATATTTCCGAAAAAGAAGTTGTTTTCAAACAAAAAAAAAAAAAAAGATTTAATCAATACCCATAAAGTAAATGGAAAAGTTTTTCCTTGTGGTTCTTGTGGGGCAAAATTAAAGAAATTGATTTTTAATCAAACATTAAACATTGGTTAAGGAATTATTTAAGAAAATAATATAACAACAATACAAAAAAAAGTCTCTTAAGTGCTGTTAACAGCTTATAATCATAATCTTTATAAATATGTGTTTGTATTAGGCTGGATCACTAAATTTAGATTGTTTTATCATTTGCTTGAATTTTTAGATCTTCAAATGAAAATTGTTAACTAAGATGACACCTAATTGATTCAAATTTTCTAATACATTTTTTAAGTTAATCCACAACTTATTTTTCCCTGATCCATCCTAATATTTTTTCGTATACACACAATATAGATTTTGTTAACTTTTACACTTCAATTAACTTAAAGAAGTTATAACTTAAATTTTTTGAGTTTTATCTGCAATAATTTTTTTGATAAACTTAAAAAAGTATACATTTTGTATACCACATTGCATGTGATTATTGTTAGTTTTTATTTTATCAATGTGGTCGTTTATAAACCAATTTATATACAATTTTATTTTTACACTAAATCTGTAATATCTTTTCAATAATAAAGTCTAAGTTGAATCATAAATTTTCCATAAACTCTTAAACGAAAATATTCGTTAGATAAAAAAGGAAACAGCAAATAAATTTCTTTAATTACATTTATGAAAAACCTTTTTTATTTTATGTTACCATTTATAGCAAGAGATAAACCAAAACCAAGCTATAACGAACTGAAGTTACCAAAGCAAACCAAGCAAAACCAAACTCAACTTAACAAAAACATTAATTATATAAATATTTCTTAAGATGTGAAAGAAGTCAAATTTATTGTTCTCAAAGATTCCCAACAAAAACAGCAAACAGCAACAACAAAATTATTGCAATTTATTTTTTGCATTTCAAAAAATGTTAATGATTTTTTTTTTCTTAAAAAAAGATACTCAAATATTAAAATGGAAAATATTTAGTTTAACAAAAACATTTGTAACAAAAGTTTACCAAAAGGTAAGTAAGGCAAAAAAAAGAATGTTGAGTTTCTTAATAGTGTTTTTCTTTTTGTCTGTAGCAATTCCTTTAGGAATTTACAAATAATCCTTAGCTGTGACTTGTTGGTTGGTTAAGGTGTAATTAAAGAAGATATATTTTGTGGTAGCGGTGGCAAATGTAATCCACTAATTACAAGAACATATAAGGTACACTACAACAAGACTTTAAACAATTTTCTGGAAAATTAAAGGATTTAGAAATGTTAAGAAAATTATTATACGGGCTTAATTAAATTTCTCTTTACACTAAGTGGGAATTCAAAATCACATTTTGAATTTTTTTTAATGGATTAATTCTTTGTCTTAAATTTTTCATTTTACTAGCAAGTGAAAATAAGACGTTTTTTAGCCGGACTAAAACCCGAGTTTTGATGCAGTCCCCAGGTAATAAAGAATTTTAAATAAATTTTAAATGTAAAAGGCCCTGTTAAATCCACAATTCCACTAAGTTCTTGGCAGTAATTTTTACAACTTATTGGTTACTGAGCCAATACTACAGGAAACACATTTTTGCATTTCAAATATATGCTTACATTTATAAAAATTTAACAAAATCCAGTCTCACTCCAATCAATGTGCTAACTATTTCAATTCCAATAGTTTCTTGTTCCATAGCATTTCGTTTCTCTTCTCTAGTGATTCAATTTCACTAATTCTCCACTCCATTTCATAACATTCCCTTTCTTTACTGTTTCAATTTCACGTAAAACGGTTACATTTCATTTCGTTCTTCTGTCAAATGTTTCAATATCAATCGTTCCCTGTTCCATTCCATTTCATTCCCCTTGTATAGTGTTTCAAATCCCCTCAGTCCTATCCCGATTCTATTTTGTTTCCCAAATAAATTGTTTCAATTAAGTTTCAGAGTTCTAGCCAAAGCGGTTTGAAAATTTTCTCTTTTTGAAGCTCCACTTTTATCACAGTTCTGGTGAAAATTCCAAAAGGGTTTTAGGCAGGCCTTCAAGGGAAGAATTTTCCCCTTTATGTAGCTCCCCATGTTAGTGGATATCTCTGCCGGATGATACACTTATATACAAAATTTTATTTTGCTAACTCCAGCGGTTTGGGCTGAACGATGTGACTAAGTCCGTCAGTCCGCCAGTTAGTTAATCATGATATTCTTTTAAATAGAGATATTTGAGATTTTCATTGGAAGCAGTATGACTAATTAAGGCTTAAGCCAAACATATTAAAAACTAAATCAGAATTTGCCAAAAAAAAAAATAAAATTTGGAAAAACTTTCTTAACAAGTAGAAGTTAAAAAAATGGTTTTTATGTGAGGTGTTGATACCAGATTTCAGTCAAGAAATCGAGGTAAGAAAATCCATAAATAAACTCCAAAAGGATAGCCTATTGCATATGGTTTCTTTATGCTAAATTACCAAATGCATTGTGCTACGGTGCGTATGAGTATTAATTAATATTAATCAATACTCATACGTACTTTGGTGCAATACATTTTTGTGATGTTTTAGAGAAAAATTCTCAAATTTAAAATTATGAAAAAATACAAATACACAAAAAATTAACATATGTATTATACTACGGTGCGTATGATTATTAAATATTATTTAATACTCATACACTTAGTGGTGCAACACATTATTGTGTTCATTTAGTGAAATATACTTACATACAATTTAATGTAGTCTCTGAATTTATTTATGAATTTTCTTGTAAATAAGGGCTTTATGCCTAAAATGTATTATATTATTCATGCCTTCTATTTTTTTTAACAATTTTTCTAAATTCTGAAAATTTAATTGTGGTAAATTTAGATTTATTTTTAAATATATTTTTGACTATTGCACTAAAACTATTGAAACGATTAGAAAACATTGCCTTCAGAGTTTGTTTCTATATTATTTGTCTCTATATTGATATCATCTTTTTACAGATTAGTTGTTTTTGAATCATGATGAAGCCGTAGTAATCAAACTGTCTCCTATCTTAACCTGTCATAAATAAAATTACAAATAAAAAGTAAACTATAAAAAAATCAATTGCAATTTTCTAGTTAACACGCCAGAATACATAAACAAAATTATTTGCTTTAAGTGCCTAAAATTAATGTAAGTTATTATTATTTTCCATAATTTTGGCAATAAGATGTATTGCATGAGATGGTTTTAATTATTTTTAATTGCTAAGACTTTGATTTGAATTAAGACGAAAAATCTGTAATCTCTTATATATTTAAGAAAAGCTTTTTTTAATAAATAAAAAAACATATTAAAAATATATTTTTACAATTGTCTTAAATACCTGCCATTTTTAATGCAGTCTTCCCTGTCTAAGTTTCCTGTTATTTTTTTTTTTTTAATCTTTCCCACCATTTTCTTTATTTTTAATGCCTTAATGAGAATTTCTTTTTATTTGCATGTTTATTATTTCCTGTTGCAACAAAAACCAACACATTTTATATAGTTTTTGTTATTTATTTTAGTTTTTTTCTTAATTCCCATTCTTAACTTCTTTTCCACTTTGCTGGGTTTATGTTGATTTAACTTTTTTCACAGCAAATATTTAAAACCTTATTTTTGTTTCCTTTTTTTTTTAATCATAAATATCTTCATTAGAGCATCCATTATCGTGTGCATCTCGGTATAGTGTCTTTTTGTTTGTCTTTTCTAGAGTTTTAATAGCTTATATAGTTTTAGCACTAATAGCCTTTACTTTAACTTAAGTCTAAAGATAAACAAATTCTCCAAGGTGTGGACAATTGCAGTAATAAAAAAAAAATTGCCATAGATTTTAATATTTAAAATAATGATCAAAGTTTGTGCGTTATTAAAGGAACTTTTTGATTAAAAAAAAGTGACTTTTATTGCACCTTAGTGTAGATATGGATATATAAACATTCGTAAAGCGCGCTGACAAAAGGGCTCTAGACTAGATTTAACCGCAAATCTTTTCAGTTTTTTCGAAATCTAAAATAGTCGCTCACCCAAAGTATCTGCAGTGATAGCAAAATATATCCAATTTCGTTTATTTCCTTTTAAAAAAAAAAAAATCGGAACAAAATTTCACCCAAAAGTGCTAATCTTAGAAATATTTTTCTTGACTATGTTTTTGACAAAAATCATGTTTTTAATGGCAAAAAAATAAAACTTTGAAGTTTTCCCAAAGACAAAAAAGCATATTAAGGATGTTAAGGATTTTTATATGCTGAGTCTAAATTTGTTATTATAATTGATCCATTTTATCAGGTTACAGATATGAAAAGCAATAAATTGTAAAAGGGGGACTTTTACTAGCAACCCACTACTACGTATGAGTAATAAATATCAATCATACGTCTCGGGGTTATTTCTTTAATATATAAATTTTAATCTTTTCATAGTTTCAATAGATTTTAAAAGTCAATATTAAATCAACTTAATTTAGCATAAAAACGCAAACAGACAAATGCTTCATCATCATCATTATAATATTTTGTTATTCAAATATTAAATCATTTTTTTTATGTTGACATAACTACAACACATTGTTGACAAAATACTTAACAACAATCAAATAACAAAGACAAATTCTTAAATACACATAAAAAACACTATTCTAAATTCTAAACAACCATTGTAGAAGAAAAAAGTTTTGTTCTTTTTTCAACTAAAAGAAGAAAAAAAAAACTTATATGAAGAATGAAAAGAAATTGAATGAAAATTTACATAAAATAAAAAGAAAGGGAAGAAAATTGTTGGATTTATTTTTTTTGGGGGGGAGGGGGGATTATAGTGCTGACAGTAAATGTTAATATTGCACTTGCGGGGTTACTTTGTTGATTTTGTTGTATCTCTTCATTCAATTTTCTTATTGTTGCTGACAACAATTGTAGGTATTAGGCATCTTGTTTTGTGATAAATGCAATAACAGAATAAACTTATTTTGGATTGTTAACTGGGTTTTATAGTTATTTTTTTTTTTTATAAAATAAGTAAACAAAAAAAGTATAGGCAGTAAAACCCGACCTAGATATACCCTACATTAGTACGATTTGTGTCATATTTCGGTAAGTGAAATAAATTACTGAAAGGCATCTAATTCTTATTTTATGGAGTATAAGTTATTTAGTGCTATGAATATATTGAAAAAATTTTAATCAAATTGCTGAAAGAGATAACTACTGCATGAAGTGAAAAATGAAAGAGAGGGAAAGAGATTTTTCACAACTGAAGAAGTCATATCGGAGACGCAACCTATCTCGACAAATCGTATTTTTTCAAGGGTATCAAGAGGTTAGAGGAACTTTGAAAGAAGGGTATTTCATATAATGGAGATTACGTTGAAGAATAAAATTGATTTCACTTACAAAACATGGCGTGTCTAATAGTGTGGAAAATTTGAGACCAATTTCTGTCCTACCTGTATTGTCGAAGACTGATGAAGGCTCAGATAACTGAATATTTGGACCAAGATAATCTCTTGAGTAGCTGTCAGTTTGGTTTTCGTGAGAAACATAGTACTACTTCGCTTTTGGTGGGACTCACTGATACTATAAGAACTCATGTGAATACTGAATATTTATGTGTACTGCTGTCACTTGGCCTTACTAAGGCATTTGATGGAATATGTCCATAGGTTACTTTTAAAAAAACTTATTGAAGTTTATAATTTTTCAAGGACTGCAGCTTCATTAATCTGTTCATATCTCATATATCGTGGTCAGTTTGTATCCTCCGGTGTTGATGTTTCTGATGTTATACCAGTCATAAGTGATGTCCCACAGGGATCTGTTATTGGTTCCCTTCTGTTTACTGTGTTTGTTAATGATTTTTTTAATATATTGGATGTTGGAAGATGTTATCTCTTTGGGTATGCGGATGATATTCAAGTTTTATTTTGTGGTAGAAAGGATAATTTAGATGTACTACAGTCTGTGTTAAATTATTCTACAAACTGTATTTCAAATTGGGTGATTAATAATTTCTTATCAATTAATACAATGAAGACAAAGGCAATGTTATTTTCGACCTCACATAATTATGTTCAGGATATATATTTATCTATTAATGGAACTAATATTGAATTTGTACACCATTTATCTATTTTAGGTGTAGTTATTGACTGCAATTTTACATTTGAATATCATATTAGATATCTTACGTCAAGGGTACTTTTTATTTTGAGAAGATTATATAATACAAATCTTATTATTCCTGTTTATGTGAAGAAAAGAATTTTTCACAGTACTATAATGCCTCTTTCTCTACATTGTTTGAAGGTATTTTCTGGTACTTGGGGTTATAACATTAGCGACATTCAGTTGCTATTGAACAGAGTACGAATTCGTGAACATATTACAGAACATGTTATTCGTTTTCTTGGAACATCGTTTCGTGATTTTATTAAAATACGTCTCCTATTATATTTCTATCGAGTTTTTAGTATAAATTTTCCTTTGTTTATATCAAATTTTTTTATATTTACTAGATCTACTAGATCTCATAGTCTAATTGCACCTTTCAATACTACTTGGGTAAGTCGGTCTTTTCATAGGCGTGTGGTTTTATTATTTAATGCGCTGCCAGCGTCTTTAAGGCAATTCAATAATAGTGATCATGTTTATAAAAGAAAACTTTTAAATAACTTTCAATAATTACAATAATTTTCTTATATTTTTGATAATTTTTTATTACAACATAATTCTTTTTCTTGTTTCAATTTGGGATTGCAAAATATTATATATTTTATTTATACAGTATCATTTTTAAATTTTAAGGTAACCTTAAGTGAGTAAAATATTGTAATTTATTAATTGGCCTGTAGGCTTTCAAATTACAAAATGTTGAATAAAAAAAAATCCAAGAACTGGGTTTTCATTGCTGGGCCACGGAGTTTTCACTACATGTAGTAAAGCTAATACAAGGAAGGTAGATTTATTTGAAAACCCAAATATAGTTCGATTTCTTTAAAATTTACAGGCATGATTTATAGAGAATATAGCCTTCAATAGGACCTTTGTATGGGAACTATGTCTGAATATGGACCGATTCTAACCAATTTAAATATGTCCAAAAAAGTTTGTATGCCAATTTGTAGTTTGATAACAAGGTTTATGTGGACAGTTAAGGTGGGTTTTAAGTCCCATATTTTTTGCAGTTACAAACATCAACCTAAACTAATTATACCCTCGCCATATAGTGATGTGGGATATAATTAAATGTATAGAAGCAAAAAATTTGATAAACATTTATTTTCAAAATTTTTTTTATGCTAAAATTGTTTAACTCTTTTTTAGTTGCTGTTGTTGTGGTATTTTGCATATCAGCATAATGTCTAGGTTTTGTGTGTGTGTATGTATATGTATGTGTGTGTGTGTGTGTGTGGCAGGGCGTTGTATTTGAAACTTAATGTGTAAACGGATTTCCTTCATTTCCGTTGTACTAACAATGTCTTCTTCTTCTTCAACAACTACTTTTGGTTGTTCTTTTCAAACATGTTTTTTATGTACGTTTATGCATGTAGTATTTTTTTTTTTCTGGGTAAAATACTTGATCAAGTTGTTAAGCCACTTTATATTTGGTTTTCTAACTTGTTGTTTTGTAGTTTATTTCAGTTTGTTTGTGGGGTCTTTAGTGATTTTTTTTGTATAACGTTTAGGTGTTATCTTAACTTCCGTTGTGTTTGAGTTTGGGTTGGTGAAAATAATCGTTTTTTTTGTGCATATATATTTATTTGTTGCTATTGTTAAAGTTTGGCATTATATTTAAATGCAGAAAAGTTGTATAAATTGAAGAAATTTGTTTAAAAGCAATTTTGAATATATTACACCGTGCGACAGTATTTAATGGAAATCATATGTAATGAAACTGTGTACTATTTTTTTAATATTTTATGCTTTTGGTTCAATAATAAATATATTTTTTAAAATTCCTTACTGTTCTATAATACTGATATGGGTATTAAATGAAAGTAGAAAATATTCACCTTTCAAGCAAAATTTTTGTTTGGACCTGTAGGAACAAAAGTTTTATATTAATGTTCTTTCAAAATGAGAAATTAAATATTTTTGAACAAAACCCATTTTCAATGCATTGCAGATATTCTTGTCTTTCATTTGAGTAAAATTTTTAATTAAACAATATCTTTCAATTAAGGAATTCTTAAAGTCTTTAAAGTCCTTTAAAAGAAAAATAAGATCAACAAGATCTAAATATGCAGTTTTTTATTTATAAACTTCAGTTTCATATGAATACAAAATTTTTCACGTGCATCAGAATGGTCATAAAAATTTAATAGTATGTCTATTGAAACTTTAAATTCCTTAACAAAGGATAAAAGATTACAATATTTAAAGTGTACAGATAAAACAGATTCGTGCTGACAACCATATTTGTAGGCAATCGAATGGTTCGGTTGTGGCAACCGAATTTTTCGGTTGTGGCAACAGAAAACCGATTGAGACATGAGTTATTTGAATGTAACAACAGTATTTCGGTTGCCGCAATAACAATTCGGTAGTCTCAAATGAAAAATTTGGTTGCTGCAACTGAACCATTCGATTTGCAAAAAATTCGGTTGTCAGTACGAATCTGTTTTTTGGGTATGAGTAAATAATTTTCATATATAAGAGTTTTAGTTTCATGTGTATACTAACATTTTTTCAATCCCAGAAGAGTGCCCCGGTAGGCTAGTTGGTAGCGTGCTAGCTTATCAGTGCGGGGGTCGTGGGTTCGATTCCCACCAGAGGCTCTGGTCTGTTTTCGCTACAACGATCTGAAGGCCTTCGTTGCTAGTGCTCGGTTAGGGTATTAAAATATAATTTGTAATTATATGTTTAATAAAAAAAAAAAATAAAAACAAATCCCAGAAAAAAAGTTAATTTTTTTCTTATGGTGTTATGTTATACGGACAAGCTTACACGAAGGCACAACGATTCTGAACCAAGATCTAGTGATTTTTAAAAATCTCTATAAAAAATACAAAGCATTAAAAATGTGTTTTTACTGAAGATCAACACTCAGGATGTCCCTACTAATACAGCGCATTGTGTTATCAGGAATATAGGTTATAAAATGGAGAAAAGAGGGAAGAGTGCTTGTGAATATTTGATTTAAATCTTTTCAAATTGTAGGTATCAGGAAAAACATTCGATAAATAAACGAATTTTCGCTATAATGTGATTTACTGGTCAATCGACCACATACATGGAGAAACTTGTATTCTGAGCAAAACACGGTCTCGAATGGTAGTAAAGATAAAACAGTGTTACTCAAGCCACATTCTGAAGATGCTCCGATGGGTTAAAGAGCTAGACACCCTACTGTCATTTATAAAGGCCAATGGCACACGGTCCAAAAATTCCTAAATTGAATTTGAAATCTAAATAGTAAGCAGATCAGAATACGTTAAGTAGTTTTATCAAGTTTTTCTTCGAGTGTATGTAGACTAGACTGTTCGCATTTTTTGCAAATAGGCAATCCCCAAATCTAAAACCGTGTAGGCTATGGAAAATACTAATAACTATAATTTTACTTTTTCACGATCATTAAAAAATTTCACGCGCCCAACGCATAGAAGTTTTTTATATAAAATGTTTTTTTTTTAATGAAAAAGAGTGATATTTTACTCTAAATAACTTATTTTTTATTAGTTGAGCTTAATTCACGCTTTCTAAAAATCAATGTGAACTTATTTCACGCTTTCTAAAAATCAATATCATATTTTATATTTGTTCCATGTCCTACAGGATTTTGCGATGAAAATATTGTATGTCGCCAAAAAAAATTATCACCCTAATATAGACATTATTTTGTTGGATCCACAAAAATGTGAAGAAAAAAATATTTATAAGCTTAATAATTCATCCTGATTTACCTGGAAACGTACAACTTAGTGTGCAGCTTTTGATGAAAGAAGTGTAATATGAGATGCTTTTATATTTGCAATAAAATTTTCACTTTAAATTAACATTGTTTTTGCACATAATTAAAACTAAATTTATTTAAAATCAAAAACACTCAAACTAAAATAAACAGTCGATCTTCACAAAATTACACAAATTATTAGAAATTCAGATGTTTTTCATGCAAAGATCCCTAAACTGTAAAAAGTGATGCCCAGTTGAGTTACAGTTTAAAAGCAACTGTAAGACTTTTATCGTGCTGCCATATGCTTTGTGTTTCCCCTAAATTTAAACACGACGCAGTACACTGAAAATAAAACGTGTGAAATAAAGAACATGTAAAACATTAAAAATTTTAAAAATTTTAAATAATGATAAAAAATTATTATTGGAACAACAAGCATAACATTATTCAAAGAGTTAAAAAGTAGGAGATCTTAATGTTAGCGATTTAAAAGCGATTATAAGGGATGTTAATTAGGAAACTGTGGTAAAATTAAAAACACTTTCTAATGATATGGATGAACTTAAATAGCACAACATATAGACATTACGACACGAATGAAAAATACCCGAACAGTTCAAAGTGCTGAATAGGGTTGTTGGGTTGCGTCGAAGGACACTGTTCCGGTATGCCATCCGGGACCGCTAACTTATTTACGTTGATATTTGAATTTCAAAAATTTCTCAAATCGATTTAATGTTTTAAAAAACTACGTTTTCAAAAACTCTTTTTAAGAAAATTATATTATACAAATAATAATAAAAATTAAATTTAAACCGAATTTTATATATTCCTTTCATTTTAAAATCTCTGCATTTATTAGCAATTTTAATTGCTTTCAACCATAAAATTTTATTAAAATTTATAAATTTTCGTTAAAAAGTATTTAAAATCAGATTGCGGTAACAAAAAAAAAAACCTTTTTTTTACCTTAACAGCTTTTCTTTTAAAAGCAAGTCATTTATATAAACATATGCATGTAGTAGTTCATATACATAGATGTAACTATATACATATATAAGTATCTAAGCGTGCATTTGAGTGCTTATATTATTGTTTTACCCGCAACAACAAAACGAAATTTTCGTTTTTCCGTTTTACATTCAACATGAGGAAATTGAAATTTTCACACGTTTTACAAATTTCATACAAATTAGCATTCAAGTAGTGATAGTGATATTCAAAAATTTTAACACTTATATTCAATAACAGCATCATAACAAGCTACAAAAGCTAAAACCTGCATTAAGGTATATTAGGGACATTCAAAACAAGATTAAAATTTTAAAAAGTTTTGAGTTTTTAGTTTTACCATTTAAACATACATTTTCATTTCATATACAAATAAAAAATTTAAAACATAAAATTAGAATTGTTCGAAATTTTCATTGAACGACCCTAATGCTGTAAAGTTCATATTGCTGATGTTATTTTTATAGACTATTATCTAGAAAACAATCGACAAATTGTTTGTTATGGCTTTCGCCATAAGTACCTAAGTCATTTTAAATGTAATGTTAAAACCATATTTGCATTTCAAACTCTAAAGTTTTGCCGTACCGTAGGTAAAGGCAAGGTTATGGGTACCAAAAATACTATAATGATTTTATAGTTAACATATTTTAAAGAAAAATTAAATTTTATATAAAAAAAATTAAATTATATTATTATAAGGATAAACTGAATGAAAAAAATATAATTTTCATTTCACCATCTCCAATTGTAATGAAATTTCCAACAAATGTTGTACTCTTTAAGACCTCAACAAAACATAAACTTTTAAACTTTTAAAAAATACTTAAGAACTTCACTGA
Source organism: Eustalomyia histrio (assembly GCA_949748255.1). Lineage (NCBI taxonomy): Eukaryota > Metazoa > Arthropoda > Insecta > Diptera > Anthomyiidae > Eustalomyia > Eustalomyia histrio. The sequence continues at coordinate 126,131,143 of OX456527.1, forward strand.
AGTTTCTTGACAAAAAAGCCCACAATTTTTTGAACTATAGAAAATATGAAATTCGATTTTTTATTTAATGAAAAGGTCAGGGGTAATTTGTTCGATATGTTCAAATGTGAATATTTTTCAAATTTCTTTAAATAACATATTGTCATTAGAGTGGCAACCATTTAGTAATATGTCGATCACTAACCTACTTTTTTTGCATTATACAACCAATTTAAGCAAAATCGGACAATAAGATTATTTTAATAGAAACTACTGCGAGTTTTTTTTTGAAAATGAAGTGATTATAACTCAATACACTAATATTTATCGTATTATCGATTTTCTTGGCACGTTGGTAATAATTCATCATATTTGTAAAGTATAACTTTGGATAAAAATCTATGAAGTAGTTTAGTTTCCATTAAAATTATTTAATTTATTGTCGACCAAAGTTTGCAATTTAATTTTCGTACAACTTTTGTTTTTAAAGTAATTGTTCAATAACTTTTAAATTTTGGATAAAATGCTATTGAAAATGATTATTATTACTATAAAATTTGATCAGACAAAGAATATTTAAAAATTAAATGAAAATTAGTCTTAAAACTGACATTCGGCGTTCTCATAAAACAGACCTTCCTTTAAAGGTTTAAAGTGCACACTAAAGATAAAACAAGATTATTTTAAATAGTAAAAAAATATAAATAATTTAATTTATTATTAATATAGTAATAATGGCAATAAAATATATTTATTTTAAATCAATTATACACTTTATACAACACTTAACAATTTAAAATGTAATTAAGATGATGTTGTTATTACAATATAGATTAGAATGGATCGATTTTTGAATTTTTAAAATAATTCAAATAAAGGATAAAATTTAAATAGCGCTTTCTATCTATTAACATTTCAAAAGCGAAAAGTATATGAAAATACATGATCATACATGGGGTTGTAAATGACCATATATGGACATATATTATCATATATGAAATTACATAGCTCAGTATATGACCGCAAATGATGTTATATATGAACATAGACATATCCTATAAGATCATTTAAGGTGCGTTTCATAATTCAAATGTTTTGAAAATAAATTCACAAAACCTTACTCTCTATAAGAAAAATAATACATTTAAGCCTAGCAGTACAAAAACAACAATGTTACTTATTTCGGCTAACGGTATTACCGTTAGAATAACAAATGCAATTTAAACCTGTTTCATTATTATAAGGTCAGTTGGCAAATTTCGTTTGTATTGTACTGATCGTACGGTTAAAACATCTTCATTGGAGCGCAGTGATATCATCCACTTTAGCAAAAAAAATTGTGTCTAAATTGACCCGTAAGAAAGCCAGGATGGAATTCGCAATCAATAATGCCGATACAAATTGGAATGGGGTAAGCCAAAAAACTCATCATTTAAATTACCGCATGAT